>JAOXOE010061538.1:0-31871 GCA_028565055.1 Phoeniculus purpureus | reverse complement strand
AGATGCAAGACTCTACACTTGCCCTTGTTATAGTTCATTCAATTTCTCCCTGCCCAGCTCTCCAGCCTGTCCAGGTCTCACTGAATGGCAGCACAGGCTGCTGGGGTGTCAGTGACACCACCCAGCTTTGTGTCATCAGCAAACTTACAGTGACCTTATTTCAAGAATCCTCATGACCCATCAAAATCAAGCCCTTCTGCCTGGGACCTGACTTCTAGGAAGCCTCATAACTCTGAATGAGACCCAGAGAACGGAGGGTTTTCAATGCTTGTTCAACAATTTGGGATTTCAGTGCAAAAGCTGTTCAGATTATTTTGCAGCACGGAAATAAAAAGCATTACATTTTTAAAACATTAACAACTAATGGGAAAGGGTGGTTGTCACCCTGGCTCACACGTGGCAGGCAGTATCTCACAAACCCCACATGGGCACTGTGGTCATGTCCAACACTGTATGGATGCAACGTATATGTCCAGCAGTGGAGCCCAGAGCATTTCAGGGAGCTCCTGATTCAGAACACTGAAGGGCTAGAGGGCCTTTCCTCCCCTTTCTGGAACATTTCTGTTGCCACTGGATATGGGAACAAGAAAGCAAGCCTATGTATGAGGTGGCTTTTTCTCACGTACTTAAATTTAAGCTGGTGCCCACACTGCCTGGAGAAACATCACAGTTTGTGACAGAGCCCTTAAGGCTTCTAGAAGTTACCTTTACCTCTGCCAAGCTGGTGTTTCAGAAAGGAAGTCTCACCTCATCTTACCTTTGCAGAAAACACACAATGAACTCCCCTACCTGTTCAGAGCCAGGATGTCTTAAATGCTAGTTAGTGGCAACAAATCCCTTGGAGGTACAAGCTAACAAGCAACTGCCTGCAGCGATGTGTGTGGGTGCCGCTGTGTTGTGTGGGTGAGGTGTGTTGACATATCACCTCGTTTCCCACATTTTCAGGCTGTGAGACAGGAGGAGGAGATCTTCTCTTTCATCTACTCTGTGCGTGCCTTAATCGTACTTGGTTTCGTGACACCCCTTCTGTTCAGCTGCTTTCTCAGGTCACTCATACTGAGCTTTTCACCTGCCTTCTTTGAGAAGAGATTCCCTAGGTCTCAGTCATTTCATAAATCTCCTCCAAACGTAGCTGCACCGTTTTTCTAAAAGCAGTTAACCAGGGCTATGCACGAATTCCAGGAAAGCCGGGCGTGGAGACATGGTAGAACCCGTCCGTTTGACCCCTTATTCCAGCCTCTGGTCTGCTCCATGCCTTACGTTCAGCCTTATCGTGGTGTTTTGAATTATCACTTCAGCCACTCTCAGACAAAGGTGTGTGTTTTATTAGTCACAATCCTTCAGGGTATCTCTAGAGCCTTTTTAAACAGTGGGCAAAACATTTGCTGTTCTACAGTCCTTTAGGAGCAGGACCTTTTCGTTCTGTGAAAGCCAATACATTCTTCAGGGTTTTAGCAAAATACTTCTTACGTACTTCCTTGGACTTTCTGTTTTAAATACTTCAGTGACACCTTTGTTTTGGGATGATCTTGTCTCTACAATGCCTTGCACCTTTGCAACTTCTTCAACATTAAAGACCAAGGCAAAGACTGTTATGTTACTGCCCTTTGCCTTCTGTCTTGCTCTTCTGCTCCTTGCGACTCAGAACATCTGACGACTGCACCACACTGTCTGGTTTTGGTGACATCCGAGACACCCGTCTCTGCTTACAGCTGGTACCAAGTGTGTTCTCCAGAAACGAACTGCTTCCAGTAACAGAAAGCTGAGCAGGCAGATGCAAAGCGGTTTCAAAAATGCAATTTCTTACCACAAGAACGCAAACATTTGCTCACACACTTAAGCTTTAAGAACTTGTACAGACTGGCAGCTTTCAAGGGGATTATTCATGTGAGTCAAGTCAACTCCATGACCAAGTATCTTGTTGACTTCTGAATGTGGAAAAACCACAAATATTAAAAACTTTAAATACTTACCAACCACCTCTTCAAGGTGATAGGATTGATGTTGAAGTCTTTCACCAGCCCAAGATCGTGGTACATATGTTCCAAACAACTCAGCATCTGCAGTAGGAAACAGACAGGTGACAGGCCTGGAAAGTACCTCTTCACTTGACGATACCACACAGCGTGAACTTCCTTCCTGGAAGCACGGCATGAATGCAAAGCCCCCACATTAAGATGACAGAAAGATGTTCGAAGGCTGTGGCATTGAAGACAGAGCGAGAGGGCACGCAGCGAGGTTCTGAAAGCCTTCTGGAGCAGATCTATTGCTGCTGACTTCCCAGGTTTTGTGCAGGGCTTCGGATCACACCGGTTCTCGTCGGTAATTGCGATGCATACGTACAACAGCAATTCCTCCTCACGGAAAGCACTGCCGTGTCTCTAATTCAGATGGGCTACGCTCTCTAGCACTCAGGGAAATCAGTGGGAGTTTTTAAACTGATTCCAGAGGCCATACGGAAATGGATCAGGCCCCAGCTGCACAGAACAGGGCAACATCAAAGAAAGAAATGTTCTGGACATGTGTCTTCTTTCCTTATGATTTTTTGTGAGTTCCTATATCCACTGTCTTATTTTGGACTTCCTGTTCTACTAAAGACCTCCCATTGCAACATCACCAAACTGCAACTGGTTTGTGACCACCCACTCCCATCACCTGTACCTACGAATCCCAGTAAATCGAACGCAAAGGCAGGCTCCTCTTTCGAGACCACATCTGCTCCGTGGTAGGAAGGGACAAGCAGGCAGTTCAGCACTATCACTTCCAGGTGGGTTTGAAAATATTGCAGAAGAAAGATATCCACAAGCTGATGTGCTTGGGCACAACAGCAGCCCCCAGTCAGAAATGAACCAAATCCCAGGACTTCAGTTGTTTAGGTACTTGCACCCCCATTTGTGAAGGCAGACTCTGCAGAGGATGCAAGGTAGCCACTACATTAGCAGACACAGCTCTGAGACTGCAGACTGATGGATGCACCAGTGTAATGCCCCAAGTGATCGCTTCACTTTTCTGTTCTCTGCCTCTTAAAAACTCTGTGGCAAAATTATTGAATCTAATGAAACTTTGCATGTATTGAGGGTAATATACGGAACTCGTGCAGTAAGAAGGGAGCCATCTGAACAGAAAGTCTTGAGGGACGATGCTGTGAGTCGACCATGCCATGCAGCATTTCACTGTGTCTTGTTCCTAGTCCCTAAGGCAGAATGTAAGTTTCACAACCATTTTAAAAAGGTTTTCTAAGACAATAAGCTTGATCTAGAAGGGCTGAACTGTCCTCAGAAAAGCTGGTCTCCCTCCAGCTGTTGCTGAGTGAGTTTTGCATGAATGACAGTGTGATTAACTCCTAAAGCCATTGCCCCTGAACAGGTGAGACTCTCGGCTGCAGTGTGAGCTTTCTTGGTCAGCAGCAAATGCACGAACACTGGACTCTTCCAAGGCTTGAAAGTGAGCGGGCATCTGAGCAAGGGATGCAAGTTCGCTGCACTGTCCGCTCAGTGAGATGCTGCAGAGCACAGTGTTAATCATTGGCTCAGAGAAGACTGATTTACAGCCTGCCTGCCCCGGGCAGGCAAAGGCTCCTTGCTGAACAAGCACTGACAGAAGAATTGAAACGCTCTCTGTAAACACAAACCAGAGCTAAAAGCATGAGATAAACCCATGGGGCGCTCTGCTCACCGGAGTTTGTGCCGTACCTCACTTCTGAGCAGCACTCCTCCTCGCAGGGCATGTCTAATCTCTGCACCCTCTTGTTAGCCCAGCTCCTGGTGCTGGATAGCGTTTGCTAGTTCTCTGGAGGAGCTGCTGTGCTAGAGCACTACGCCTCAGCACACAAGAATCCATGGAGAATCGTCTTTGTCCGTCCCTATTCTTTCTCAGTAGCCAGAACAACAACGAGCCAGCAGTGCTATGGTCCACCTGGCAGGTCATAATCCTCTCATGCTATAAAGTCCTGACAGTGACTCGAAAGCAGGGGCTGAGCCATTTTGACTGAGCACTTGTAAGGCTGTGGTACAGAGAAAAGGGGCTGGAGAGGGAGCAACAGTTGCAGGGCACCAGCCTCAGCTTGGCATGCAACACGCAAGGGTAGCTCTGCCAGCTTGTGTGAATGGGAGATGGACCTGAAGTCACCAGAGAGTCATTCTGTTACTGTACCGGCCAGATGGAATACTGTGAAGGGAATATGTTGTTCCTCTGGGCGCGGTGTGGGATATTTTTCCTTGCATGTTGATCTATGGGGGCTGAGCCAGAGTGGAGTGGCTCTTGTGTGCACAACATCTGATTCAGAAGGTAACTGAGGTGATTGCTGCTGCATGTGCTGCCAGAACTACCCAATCCTTCCTTTGGGAAAACACCAACACTAAACTCCTAAGTTTAGTCTTGCCCTCCCTTACAGTTTTCCTACGTGAGATCTGCTTGTTTTCCCAAGCTTATAGTATAAGCTGGCCATTACAGAATCCTCCTTCTCCTTCGTGTCTCTGCATAGGTTTACTCAGGGGATCTTCCAGAACCTCCTACAAAACAAATGACGAGCAAGGATTTCTACTAACAGCATTGAGCAAAATAAGAAAGAAATAAGAAAATACTAATAAGCCACACAGGCAGCTTTGCAGCCTCTTAAGAAAGCATCACAGGAAACCCCTTGTCTAAAACAGGTACAAATCAATGCATGCATTCCTGCCTGGCTTCACGCAGCAGCACGCAGCCTCACTGGTTTGAGCCGAGTTATCAGTGATGTGCTCAAGCAGACACTTTGCTAGAGATCGATTTCTTCAAGTAAAATGGCCACTTACGTGGCAGTAGTGACAGTGCACTGCTTGTTGTGGGACATTACTAGGCAGAGATTAAAGAAAAAAATGAAGAGGGACCAGAACATGATAATGAGTGTGATGTATGTGGCATCTGTGGGAGAAAAGTTCTGCGCTCAGGTGTGACACGAACATCAGAAATATACAGAGATTAATGACAGAAAAGCGAAAAACCTCTGCAGATCAACTCAAAGGGCTCTTCTGGCCTTGTTGGCTCTCAGAAAGAACGCTAACAGCATCCTTACCTCATTGGGCTCCCACAGCCAGACATCAAAAGTTGGTTTCCGAAGAGCTTCTATCGTCTCCTGGGAGAGCATGTACTGCAGAAATAAGGAGTTGACGTGAGTGAGTTCTGTCTTACCTGAACTGGTGTGGTATCTGCTCTTGGCCTCAGCCTAGGACACCTGGGGTCCCATTCACATGGGATTTATTTGCATTTCCTAAGGACAGAACAACTGATCCATTCATCTGCTGGTCCGGCCACCTTCTCTCTCCCAACCAGCCACGAAGGATCGTGCTGGACTGCCCACACCCTGTAGACAACAAGCCCCCAGGCAGCTCCCTGACTGCCGCTGCACCACCTGTCAGAATGCTGGCTGCTGGAGATCCTTATGGAGCTGGGAGATTGAGGGGTTTGGATAAAAGGGAGGAGAGCAGAGATGTTATGAATTGGACTGGGGGTAGATCCAGCAAGGGGATGTAAGTAGTGCAGGGCACAAGTCCATCCCAGGCTGCACTGATTCTGCTGCCTGCAGAGTATCAGTGCTATTTTGATGCAGCCAGTCACGGCTGGCTGGTCTGACGTGTCTATACTTACAGCACTGAATGAGCTGGTGGGGATGATATATCTGCCTTCAGATGATTTATGCTCTCATTTTGAGTACTTTGTCAACAACACCCACATTTTCAAATTTTCTGTCAGGCTGCAAGATTCAGGTGATACTTCTTTAATGATTTTGCTAAGAAGCTTAGAACAAAATCAAGTTCATCAGCCATTTACGGTTTGTGTATAAAACAAATCTTAAGAAAAGGAATAAAGAGGGTTAAAAAATGAGGAGAGGGAGATCTGGGCTCTACTGAAGCACATTCTCAAGATTCTTGATCGGAGTCTTTCTGGAACACAAAAACCTTGTAGGTTTAATTGACTCATTTACCATGGCTGTCCCAAACAAGTTTAGGCTTACTGCGCTGAGTAGGTGAGTCGAATTGTCTGAGCTATCAAATCGTTGATACTTAATCCAAGGGAAAATAACACTGACGATCGATTAATGTTCCTTAGTGAGACAGTCATGACTTTTGCACTTGTCTATGTAATGTACATTCGACACAACATCCTGCGAGGGGTCCGAACTAGCGGCACAGATTTGTTGTTTGAGAAACGAAATAACATCTGCTTTCAGAGGATTCATCACTTCCTAGCCTAAATAGCTTTGGACAATTTCAACACCCGACAGCTGATAATAAGATTTGTGAGTCTGTCAAACAGAACCCCAAATTCTGAAAATTCTACAAGCTCTCAGTTTACTCTGCAGTCAGTCTGTACCAGCTCTTCATTGCACTTGTTAATTCAAGATCCTACCGCAGTAGATCAAAAGGTGGTCTGAGATACACACTTGCCAGGGTGAAAAGTGATTTCTAGAAGCGATGCATTCTGTGACAACACATGTTAGTGTCAGGAGCACACGCTTCTTGTCCAAAAGTTAATTAAAAGAAATGTGGTCTCTGCTTCAGAGACTTAGAAGTCACTTTTGCTAGGCAGAGCTGAATAAACAGCAGGACATAATCTCTTGCTCCACAGGGCCACGAAGACAAATATGCAAGGATGCACGTTGGTATCACACATCTGCATCACATTGGACCACGTGAACTTGGGAGCAACTGAGCCATCTTTGATGGGTGCAGGCAAATGCTCATGTGAACTGTCCATGTGTATGAGCTGGTGTTTTGTCCAGGTGTGAGCTTGGCACTGTGCAAGCATAACCTGGCATCCTTGACTCCTTCCTCTAGGCAAAACTTGCCGGTGCTGGGATCAAAGATCCTGTGCGCTTCATGGTTTTAGCCTCCTCCATCACTGTGGAGTTGTACTTCTTCTTGCCTGTAGGCTTTTTTTTTCAAGTATTACTAATTCCCCTAGCAAATACAGGTATTCATTTTCATAGAGACCATGAATCACTCCGGAGAGAATCCAATGTTGCATTTTTGTTTTGCTTCCCTAGGTGAAGCATCCCTATAAATGGCTTACAAATTGCAAAACCAGTCCATTAGGAGAAGCCAGGCAGCAGCACTATTTGCAATTAAGTACATTATGGGCTTTTTTTATTGTATTCTCTGAGCATGGAGAATAAACAAACATAACTAGACAAAAGAACATTAAACTCTGACAAATTGAACATTAACATTTCAAACAATAATGACCTTCAAGTACTAATGACTACAGAGGATCCAAATTTAAACCACCAGCTTTTTCCCACTGGCTTCCAGGGGTTTTGGATCAGGCCTTGGGTTTAGAGTAACGAGGAGATAGATGGCTAGGGAGCCATGAACTGAAAACCAGCACTTGTTAGGATGGCTAATACGTGGTAGGATTCTGAGATGAGCAAGCATTGGTACCTTTGGATAGGATGGTACATCCCGTCGGGGAGTTGGCCTCTTGCTTTCTTCCAAGAAGCTGTACTTGCAGGGACAGTTAGTCCTAAAATGAAATGTTTAGCTGTCAACATCGTGGGAAGAGAAACACAGTGACTCGAAAAATGCCCGAAGTGTCTCAGTAAGTGTCACTTGGAGAATTACCCAGCTCCCCAACCTCTCCCTTTCTAATGTGCTGTTGCTACAATGCTTCACAAGTGTGATCCTCTTCAAGACTTGTGCAACACCACCATCAACACTTCTTGGTCTATTTGAATGCAAGCAAGGAGTGTCTGCCTTCAGGCATGTGTCCATGGATACCCCATCACATCTATTTAAAACAAGTACCTTCACTTGCAGCAAGCAGCTTGCTGTCCATGGCAGGTAAAGTTGTCTGAGAGCAGCAGAGCACTGCCAGGGGCCATGCTGTGTATGGACACTGGCAAGCTTGTGCTTATCTACTAGTGTAGGCACTCGCTCAGCCCATGGATTATTGCAGCTCAGTTCCAGACCTCTTGGTAAAACCTTAGGCAAGACCATTTTTTCTTATGGCATAACCATATCTGTCCTTCAGGCAGGACAAAAACAGTGAGGCACAGACTCCATAGACACAGTCTGCTTGGCTCCCTGGTCCTGGAGGAAGGGAGCTGCTGCCGGCAAGTACAGATAATTAACACTTGCATGGTTATTAACACCAGCACCCACTGCCAGTTATCTGCTCTTCCTTCCTGGGCATGTGGAAGAGCCATGCAAACACTACTCCACCTGAGCAGAGGACCATGATTGTGGGAGTTGTACACCCGCCTTGTGGCCTTTGCAGAACACCTAGGTTGCTGCATTGCTGTGTGAAAGTGAGAGCAGTTTATTGTCTTAGAGCTATCGGGAGCATTTCAAAATTAAGAGCTTCAAGAAATCACCCATGGCAATTGTGGTGCCCTTAACACACGTTTCACAGGCAGTTGGTCACAGGGACTTTGATAATTCTCATGATGTTGAGCTTCTAGAATTTTGCATTTACCCCTGTAGTCCTAACATTTGGGTTGTCCTCTCCCATTTTCTGAGTCTCCTGCCAAATGAAGTTAAAAGAACCATCCTTACGGTGGGGAAGGTCCTTTCATCTTAAAGCCTGTGCTGCAGGTGCTTAGAACTTCTAGAAAACAATACGGACATGTTCCTGTGTGACTTGGTCTGGGTGATCCTGCTGTGGAGGGGGATAGCACTGGATGGTCTTTCAAGGTCCCTTCCAATCCCTAATGATTCTACAATTCATCTCAATGTCATCTAGTGATAGGACAAGGGGCAATGGGTGTGAGCTGGAACATAGGAGGTTCCATATGAATGTAAGAAGGTGCTTCTTCACAACGAGGGCAACGGAGCACTGGAACAGGCTGCCCAGGGGGGTTGTGGAGTCTCCTTCACTGGGGACGTTTAAGACCCGCCTGGATGTGTTCTTGTGCAACTTGGTCTAGCTGATCCTGCTGTGGCAGGGGGATGGGACTGGGTGATCTTTTGAGGTCCCTTCCAATCCCTAATGAGGCTATGATTCCCGGCTGCAGTGAGTCATCAGGCTCCATACTAGCACAGTGGGGAATGCACCAGAGCCAGGGTGCTGATCAGACCTTCACAAATGCAAAACTCTTTCTGCAAATGATCATGATTTTAAATGGCACTGTAATGTTATTATCATCTGCCAGTGGTGAGTACGGAAAGCAGAATAGCAAAAAAAGCAGCCTGAGGTGAAGGAAGTAAGGCTGCTTGGCACTTCTCAAGAGGAGAGATGCACAGTTCTCTGTGCGATGGCTTTCACAAACTCGGATGTTCATCCTTAATCCACTGTTCGGCAACGTAACAGCAAACGTAAGAGTACAGCAATGTACAAGAATGCAGCTGTGTGCACTCTGATATTATTGAGGGAATACAGGCACCCACTTGCACTTAGGTACATTATTTACATTTACATAATGTAAATTTAAATTTGTGATGTGGTCCCGAATAGCAACTATAGTGTATCATGGGCAATCGGGTCTAGTGAGTGATGCCCCTGCTTGCTGTGAGGGGATTGGACTAGATTAGCTTTGGAGTTCCCTTAGATTCTATGGTCTAGCAAATAACCTTGCACAAGGGATGATATGTTTAGCAGAAAAACCTGGGATGTCAGTGCTCCCCCCCCACAGCATGTACAGACCTCGTGCCAATTGGAGAGAGCTTGCTCAACTGCCCTGACTAACAGGCTAGCAGCACGGCTTCAGTGGAGCTGTGGTTGCTGGGGAACATGGACCCACAATTCATTCCCAGTAGGGCTCCTTTCAATGGCTGGCCATCAAGAAGCACCCTCTCCTCCTTCTTAGAACACAAAAAGGTGACCCACAGCCAGCCCTATTTGTACACTGGACCTGGCCACATCTAGCCAGCCCATAAGGTACAGATAATCATGGGCAGAATTTCATGCAAGGAGGAGTTTTTGTGCATCTACGAGAAGGAAGACCCAGCTCAAGGCAACCAAGAAGAGTTGTGACAGGTAGCTGCCACATCAATACAGCACAAAGCCTTGCTGAGCAGAGCAAATTATGCTCCTGCTTCAGCAATAGCAGCTAAGCAGTGTGAACTTCAGGTGAGATAACTTGGGTGTCTGTGCTCAGTGCTGCCAGCTGCTGAGCACTGCACTCATTTGTACCCTGGCTTTCCAGCATCATGCTCCATGTTCGTCTCTGGCTTTGGCAACAGCATCTGTCATGTATCACTACGAACCCTTGGTGAAGACTACACTTCAGCTGAAGCCAGCTGCACTGGGCAGACATAGTACTCCCTGTTCCTATTTGTCTCACTAACAGATTCCTATAGACACTATGAAATACCAGTTGCAAGGTGACAAGGTCTGGGATAGGGATGAGTCATGGCTGCTTCTGGGACAGTCTTGGACTTCCTGATTTGTGCTGCCATATCTTCTCTTTTTTTGTTTGCTTTAATTCCCTATCTACATATGTGTCACTGTGCTTGAAAATGCAGCCCTCCCAGCTTCCTACAGCAGTTGAGGAGAAGTAGACACACGTACAGGGACACATGTTAGTCACATTAGCACGTGAGTTTGCTGCCAGTCTGAGCCCTTACATTTGCAATGAGATTTCCCCACATACTCGAACACAAAAATATGTAAATCACAGGGCAAACTGCAGTCCACCCTACTGGTACAGGTCTGAAGCAGATCTGAGTTCAGTGAGGTTATTCTGCCTTTGTGCTAGTGCGACAGCCTTAGGCTGAACAGGAACGCATTAACGCTCTGCTCTGCCTCCTGGTGTAGCTGCGTAACAGCGTTTGCAAAGGCCAGAGGTTACAAAGCCAAATTCTTTCAGCCAATCTCCCATTGGCCTCGACAGGAAACAGCTCTGCTTAAAGGTCACAGAAGAAAAAGAGAGAGGCTGTCAAGATTCAACTCTTGCAATTGCTGCAAAAAAAACCCCTTTCAGCCACACTTTGAGCAACGCTGTTTATCCTCTGAAGCAATCTTCCCAGGAGGATTCGCAACCTCGCAGCGGTGGTTTGTTTGTCTTAGTGAGGTATTTCAGCGACACAAGGGGCAGACTCTCCATTCGAGACTGTGAACCACACAAAATGCATTTTTTTCTGCTGTTCTTTCAATTACAGCAGAACCAAGCTTCACAACCAGAGTAAGCCCTCAAATTAGGAAGTGAGCTCCCAGTTTCTTGCTGAAATTGAAATGCGTGCTTTATGATAGCAGGACATCATCAGCAGGAGAGCTTCTCTCTCTCTATATATATATACACACACCTCTCTCTATCTCTATTTGATATTTTTCCAGAATATACTTGAGCTGATTTGAGAGCTAGGTGGTCCCCAAGAAAACACCACACTGTTCAGGAGTTCTTTTCTCATTCCCTTTCTCCCAGTAAATCTGGATGAAGAATTCCCATTCTGCTGCAAGACCTTTTTCTCTATTCCCATGGCCTGAGCTGATGAATGGCTACAGATCTTCAAATGTTAGATGAAAGCCACTGTCCTTAATCATCACTGGTTTCATTGCTCCTGCCCTTGTCAACCCAGGCAACTCAATTCTGTGGAAATGCTGCGTTAGGGGTTGAAACCAGATGTGCATTTCTTTGGTTAGGTCCAAAGCAGAACTTACCTGGTGCTTCTTGCTGCCATTTCCTCCCTCATCTTTTTAATGTCACTCTTGCATTTCTCAATCTCCACTACTTTCAGGCCTTCCACTATCAACAAAGGAAAACAACAGGGGTGTTACCACGGCAAAAGTCAAAGGATCTCCTTCGACAACTGTGCGACATTTCAAAGGGCTCTAGCGCTGGGGTTATCCAGTGAACCAGCAAGCTCTTACAGGCTGTCCCAGTTCTCAAATACGCAGGTGGTGCCCAAGTAGTACGTCTCGGAAACCCATGGGAATTCTCTGCGGCCAATTTTGGGTGATAGCGGCAGCGTTTTAATTCACAGAACGGCTGCACCATCGCAGCATTGCCACACCTGTTAGTAGCAGTCAGCTGTTCCGGAGCCTTCACTTCTCTGCCATAGAACACAAACCAGAGGAAACCCTGAGCAAAAAAACCCCTCCTATGATGGGATGATAAGCACAGCCAGGCAAACGTGTTCTTCTGGGATTAGAATTCGCACCGCCATACAAGATTTTAATTTGAAAGTCCATGCAGAGCATTAAGGAGCTCTGAGAGGTGCTACTAGACACAGAGAAACCAACATGAGAATGCAGGAGAGAGAAAAATGCGCAAAAGTTTTGCCCTAACGACTGATTTCACTGTTTGTTTTTCAGTATTGAAGATCTGCCCCTTCTTTTTCGCCAGTCAGTTTTGTAATCAATGGTTATTGCTGCACGCGGCACGAAGAAGTCCTGTATTCCCTCCTGCCTGCCATTATGAGACCCACAAGGCAAGAGATTTGGTTGCCTGTTTACGCACCAGTACGTTTTGTTCCACATAGCCTTGAGACCCTAACACAGGGCGAGCATGAGAATATTCTCCCTCTTCTGGCCCTCCCGTTGAACTATCAGCATGCTCAAGGATGCGGTACAGCCCTGCTTATTCAGTAGGTCTTTCACATGCAATCATTTCACAGCTCATCTGTTTATTGAAATCACTGCTCGCTCGGCCAAGCCCTGGTTCAGAAAACTCAAGGGAATTGAGTGGGATTGTACCACCAGTACCCGGCCACTTCCCTAGGAACTGGTACTCAAAGTCCCACTTCTCTGGAGGGCAGCAAGTGAGTGACAAAAAACTGCCTTGGAAGGGCACAACACAGTAGATGAGCCGAGAGATGTCACTGTTGTTTTCTTTATGCTAGTAACAACAAAGATTGCTGTTGGACCTGGGGAAGGAGGGGAAAAGAGAGGGCTGAGTTCAAAGTGTCATGTATTAAGAGAGGAAAGGGAAAGAATTTTGCCTGATGCTTGATTACAGGGATACACTCCACTTAAAAATCCTGCTATGCAGATTAACGGGTCGAGGCGTTTTTTTTGTGTAGCACTGCTACAAGCAATTTCTATGAGAGATCACAACGTGATGATACGGGCAAGATGTTGTCCTTCATATTCAACATCTTCGTTCAGGGTATCTGGCTGCACTTCTCCGGGTACTTTATTCATCTGCCAGTGATCAGCTGCAGCTGACCCGAAGGCCACCACCAATACCCTGCTGCTTTTACCTGCCAGAAGTTCAGGGGTGTCCCATTTTCCAGGCTGTGCAAATGGTGGCCAATGCCTTTTTGAAGCCATGGAAGCAAAGCAGTGTTGTCAGGCAGACAAGGTAGTGGGGCGAGCAACTGCAGAGAGGAGTGATGGTGCAAAAGGGAAGCCCTGAGCATTTTTTCTTATTGCATCTCTTTAGTATTCTTCTGAAACCTCTTCGGGGGAGTAGAGAATTTGCACAACTATTTTCTTAAGGTAGATGTGAGATGCTTACAAATTGTGAAGGGTTTTTGCCAGCTTCCTTGTTCACATGTGGGCTGCTGTGCAAACACTGGAGCAGAGTAAGTCAAGACAAAGCAGTCCCAGTGCTCGCCCTGTGGGGACATATTTTCCAAGGAAATGTCACAAGCTTTGGATGAGACTTAAAACCAAGTTAAAAGACTTGGCTCCTTGAAAACACATCTCTGCAATGCAGTCTAGACAGTCACAGGAAGGAAGCCAATAACATTTTACGTGAGGTGCAGATGTAGAACTGTCATGAGCACTCATCCCTGCACACACATCCCCTTTGGGGAAGAAATCCTGGTGATCACACATGAAAGTGCTGGAAAAGGGATCTCTGAGGGCATTAGGAGAAAAGGCAAAACTAAAGCACAATTCCTTTCAATTTTGGCTCACAAACGACAAACGGTCTTGTCATGTGCACAGATTAAGGGTTGGCTGTATTATTCTGCAGCAAGATACACATCCTGAAGAGGCCCCAAGCTGTCTAAAGAATCCTTGGGCTGGATCCAACACTGAAACACGCCTCTTAAAGCAGCTCCCGGGAGCCCAGCTCGAGGAAGCAGGTTGGACACTCCCTTTCTCTCACAGTTTTGCTTTTTATACATGAAAGATGAGGGTGTTTCAAAAAGCTGCATATTTGGCTCTGCTGCAGATTCTGAAAGCCCAGTTTTGAGCAGATGGGTGCACTTGTGGCCAGGCAATTCAGGGAGCTCATTCCCCCAGGCTGAGGCTGCTGGAGACGGGATCGTGAGCGCTCAGGCAGAACAGCAGCAGACTGCTACATCTGCTGCAGTGTCTCCTGGCAGTGAGACCCACTTACAGAGAGAATTCTCATTTGGAGACCGTGAATTCAGTTCACCTGCACGGCATGACTGCTCTGTGTGTAGTGCCTTGCCTAAACCAGCGGTGAAGTGGTTTAGGAACCACTTCCGTCTCTTCTGTCAGCAGAGGGATGCAAAACTCCATTACCCCCCTCCACTGCTGAAAAGCAGCCTGTGTGCGAGGGTGCAGACAAGGTGAGTCCAGGGGCTTGTTAGGGGAGCCAATGGCCAACAGAAGCCCTGAGTTGGCTGGAGCGGTTGCTCGCCCGGGCTGCCAAGGGGGTAGGAAGACCCTGAGGAACTTCTGTCTCATTGTTTCTAGTACATAATGCCTAGCCCTGCAGACTGGACATGGTCAGATGTGTCACAGAAAATGTGGAGTGACAGAGATTATTTTTTGGGGGGGGAGGTTTTGGTTTCATCTTTTTTTACAAAAAAAAATCAATGGAACCTTGGGAAAAACAGCAGCAGGGAGGAGCTGCTACCCAGGCTCCTTGCAGAGGTCTGCGCTGGAAGTAGGTGTGCAGCAGCTTGCCACCTTCAAGGACATCGCTGAAGGAGTCCCACTGCAGCAGAAGCCTGTGACTGTGGTGACCTCAGGGGGAGGTTTCCCTGCGGCTGCTCTTGAATAAGGACAACTTTTGCCTCTTTTTGCTGACAAGTGGCATCAGTCTCACTGAGCAGCTGCAGGGCCAAGGTAGCTTCTGGTCAGGAGAAATGTCAAGAAAACAACTCCTTCTATGAACCAGGAACATTTTTCCCCCATCTATCTCTAGTGAGAAAGTGCTTTCTGCAGCTGCAGCACCAGGGAAGACTCTACTCGTGCCCAAAATTAAAGCTGCGCATCAGCAAGGATGTGGCCTTTCGTGTTGAAATGGTACCGGGTGACGGTGCCTCATCCATAACCCTTCCCTGCCTTCCTGGGACCTGTATTCCATACGACATATTGAAAAACAGGAAGTCAGATGCTGCATGGAGAAATAAAGCCACCATCACAAAAAACCCCAGAAAAGGAGCTATTTGACCAGGGCTTGTGTAGGGGTGGTCAAGGGAGGTGGTAGGAGTGGCTAGGGCATGGGGAAGGTTGGAGGGCAGATCGGGGTGGGGAGGGGGCTTGGAGGTGGGAGGATGGGGAGATGAGTGGTGGAGACCCTCTGCAGTGGGGATCTGGTAGCAGGGCAGAGAGGGAGTACAAAGAGGGCAGCGAGGTGCGGGGATCCTGACTGGTTCCTACTGTGATAGGAATAAAGGGACACTCACATTCAACCTTTTTCTACAGCATTGCCAAGTGATTAGCTACTTCCGTTTTCAGCTCACTGATTTTAAAAACCCTGAAAAGAAAACCCTCATGTATTAATGTTATACATTCAGTGCCATCGCTGCCCAAGGTACAAAGGACTGTTACTAGAAATGGCTATCATTTTTGGAGGATTGCAAGAAAATTTTCCATGGAAATGCTAAAATTTGGGGAGAAAATACACCCGGGTTTAATTTTCAGGAAAATTAACAACAAATAATTCAGATAAGGCCCTGAGAATGTCCTGTGGCTCTGCAACACTCCATCAGCCCCCCTCTCGGCAGTGACTTGTTATTGTACTCCTCAGGGAGGCAAAGTTAGATTGCTAATGCTTTGCCTAATAGTAGCATCTTGGCGTCTGCACTCCCTGAAGCCCTCTTCCTTCTGAGTTATGCTGGCAGTTTGCTGAACTGTGCCGGGATTGATGTATCTGTATTGAAAACAGACGGAATAAAACAGGCAGCTATCAAGATCTTGAGAAGTCCTCTTGGAGGAGAGACATATTTGGGAGGTAAAGTTGTATTTGGGTGATGAAACAGATCAGGTGATTTGACTGTTCAGTGAATAAGCATTTCTTATTTTCTTCTAAGGGGGCCAGAGCACAACAAGGGCATTTGCATTTACTACTCGATCTTCTTTTTTGGTCAAACATAATCACCAACATCACTTTTACTTTAAGCTACTGCACTGCTGTCATCAGGAAACAACATGTGTGCCAGGCCTGAAGCTGGCAGGAAGAGTGGCACTTGAAAGGTATTTTAATGCCCCTCTGCCTCCTGTGAAAATTTCACTTCAGGCTGATAAACGAAACAGCATTTTAATTTAATAGAGATGTTCAGTGTCCCACCTTGAGAGCTGCTCAGCAATCTGCGCCAATAAATTCTGGAACAATTCTTCTTTCTCTGAAAAATATAGGACGAGTCACAAGAGAAAACGACAGAGGGGAAAGACACCCTCAACCCTCCAGCACAGTAGTGTTCCCAGACACCCAGCTCCAACACTGAGGCATTTAGACAAAAAGCTGTTCTGGTCCTTCAAACAGCGACAAAGTTCAGTGAAGGTTCCTGCCTTCCCCTGCCTGCAGGTCGCAGCCAGGGTACCTCAGAAGTGGGTTTTTTGGAGGATGTTTGATCTCTGAAAGGCGACTTGTTGTTTTAAGTCAGCTCTCGCTGGAAAGCAGATAATCCTTTTGCATTTCTTGGGTGGGACATCCAGGACCACTGTTTGTTTTTTACGATAACTACCTCTACATCATCAGCGTATTGTGCCAGAGTGCCCACAGGCAGCTTGTGAACACAAGAAAACAGCTTACCTTAGACTGAGCCATATCATCCTGGGGACTAACACGTTGGAACACACTCGTAAGGATCACACTGCTCTGCGCAAACTTCAAGCAATCATGAACTGCCAAAGTGACTCCCCTTGCAGAATGAGTTCTGCTCTTCCTGGTTCATGGGTTGGACGCAGCAGGGCACACGTTTCCCAACCCCTTTTCCCTTGAGAATTTAACTTGGACAGAACTGCCACGGGAATCCTCTCAGGATCACACTGCTGCCTCCTGAGCTCCTGTGGCAGTGGCCGCAGTGGGATTGCTCGTGCCAGTATCTCCATGCCTCACACTGCCAGCCCCAGCACTTGGACACTTCAGCCAGCTAAGGGAAGTCAGCCTGGTGGAGCCCCAGCCCCTTTCCAAGGCCACTGCAGGACTATAATCACTAATGCAGGGAAAAGCAAATAAATTCTTAGATTTCAGGCGACAGTGCACTTCAGGAAGGAAGAAGTATGACAGCAATGCTTTCCGTCTTTCAGCCTGTCCACACTGTAGTCACACAGACAAGGGTGAGCTGTAAGCTGCTCTTCAGAGATTGCTCTCACTTTCCTCCAATAGCTAATTTAAACTGCACCGTGCTGTAGTCATTCTTGTGCCTGCAACGTGGATTTGCTCTCAGCTTCTCATGCTCAAGAAGCAGAAACATTGCATGCTGTCACATGCATGCCACAGATTACAGAGCACCCATTTAAGCCCTACGTAGAAACACTCTGATGCATTTCCGAAGCTCCTTGTACCCGCCTGAGGGAACAAGATGCCTCCGGAGTGCAGTCACCCAGGCAAACCACATCAGACAAAAATACAGCCCAGCATTTACACCATATTTTGAAATACTAGCTCTTTTACTTGTTGAAAGGCTTTGTAATTCCTCAATTGTAGTAAGTAAACAAGCAAACGACAAGTAAAAGAAAATCAGACAAAGCAATTTGGCTGTCTGCCTTCTGTCTCTAAACTGGGGCACGCACCATGTGTGCTGAAAGTCTCAGACCTAATTCCCTCTCTTTTTTTTCTCTATGGCAAGCAGAGAAAAGGAAGGTATTAGCTCTTTTTATGGAAACCCATTTTTCAGATTTCTTACTACACCCATTGGAAACCCCAAGCGCTGAAGCAAAGCAAAGGCTGCATCCTGTTTAAGGCAGGAGGAGAGCTTACCGCCTGCAGTGCCTGGGGTGGTACCAAGCCCAGCAACGAAAACAAGCAAAGAAACCCGTGTCCTCACACTTCAACGCTGCCCAGCTCTCTGACAGTGGCTGTAGCACGCTAGAGACTGACGGGTTCCCTATAAACACGGTTCCAGTCAAAAAAAAAAAATCAATCCTACTTCCACTCCCTCCCCCTGTCAAAACTCACTTGGAGCACTAGGACATTCTCATCCAGGGAACAGTCAGCGGCAATCTGATGTTTATGGATGCAATAAAAGACTTTCAAAACGAAGATGTATGTTTTTATAACCCCCGGGGTGCAGTAAAGATATATGACTAAGAGTGCCAGTTCATCTCATCTTAAAGAGACAAAGATCCATGATTTTGCCCTGCTCCCTTCTGAGAGGAAGACCCTGCTAACGCCCAGAATGAGACAACAGGCCAACATCATGTAGTCTTGCTCATCCACTCCCTTGTAAAACAAGTGAGCTAGGTGGTCTCCAACTACCTTCATCACCTTCTGTCTTTTGGTTTTTTATGTCTGTCTTCTGGCTGTTTTCACACCTCTGGGCAGGGCTGCTGTCCTGGGTGCACACATGTACCTTTTCCCTCAGTTGCTTCATTTGCTTTGCTGCAATTCCCTCTGCAAAAAGCAAACCCTGCTGCATGTAGCATGGGCAGCTGCCACCTCTGCACCTTGCCAGCTCCTGCCTCTGGCAACCCAAGTGCCAACAGTTCTTCTCAGCTCACCCCAATAGATGTGCAATGTTGGCAAGCACACGTGTGCAGCAAGTCAGATTTTTGCATGGTAAGCAGGGTGTTTTAGGGCTTACAAATGAAACTTAGAATGAAATCCACTGGAAGATGTGGTAATAGCATAATGTGAGGTAGGGGACAGAACAAATTTGGCCTCCATGGGCTTTCCATGCCTCATCCCCAGGCTCACTGCAGGCATGGGGACTTTGTCTCCTTGCTCCCTGTTCCCTTTTCCAGCTCAGCAGGAAGCTTGGCTGGGGCACCAGAGAGCAAGGAACCATTTTGCCCTCCCTTCGGGCCACCCTGTCTCCAGGAGGTCTGGGCAGACAGCAGGTGCGAGGGAATATGGCAGCAGCACTTTTTCCTGTAGCTCCTCCTGTGACCGAATCAGATGGCTGGCAGTGTGTGTGAACCTTCCCTGCCAGGCAGGGATGAGGTCCACACTGTGGCAGCTCAGGTTGCACTTGCAGCAGCACAGATGGCTCATAAACCACTGGCTTGTACCCTCTGCCTCATACCGCCCTGCTTGGTGATGAATCTTCCTCTCCCTTCCTTCCTGCTGGGATCATCGCTGGGGAGCCACCTCCACCCCCCCCACCCTTTCTGGCTTCCCACCCAGCCTCAGTGAGGTGTGTATGGGGTTGTGGGAGTGGATTGGCTTCCCCCTGTCTCTTCTGAAGTGGCCAAGCAAAGCTGGGAGGACGTGGGTGTCTGCCCTTCCTTGCCAGTGCCAGGCTGGTGAACGCCAGCCACACAGCCTTTTTCTCCCCTGTGCTTGTGCCTCTGGCTCGGGCTTCTGTCTGTTCCACTTTCTGCGGTTCATTTACATCTGGGCAGTCAGAGGAACAAAAAAAAATCAAGTAGCCAGGTAGACAAAAGCCTCAGGAAGGGGTGTGTTTCAAGCCCAAGCTGTCTGCGAATCAGGTCACATTGAGAGTCAGATTCTCTTGACAGCTGGGGTTCTTTTGGGCTGTTGCAGGCAAGTCCCTGCTCAGGTGAGTAATCTTGAGGCGGCTGGCCCCATCCTGATACAGGCATCCACACAGGAAGCAGCAGCCCAGAGGGAGATTTTTCCTCAGACTCTACCTCTTCACTTTTGCCTAAGCCATGAGCGTGGCTATGCCTCTAAAAGGGCAACAGAGAAACCCCCGAAGAAGATTTAGGCACAGTGACAAGCTTTGGTTGTTCCTCCAACAGCGGTCTGCACAAGGGCTTGTGTATTTAATCACTGGCAGGGAAGAAGTGGTCCCTCCAGATCTCTGGTGCAGATGTACTCAGTGTTGGGCAAGGCAGTCCTAGCACCAGTTCAGATACAGACACAGGTCTTTGTTGAGTTGGCAGGGGGATTGGACTAGGTGATCTTTCGAGGTCCCTTCCAATCCCTGGTGGTCTGTGATTCTGTGAGTTAGCTCTCCTGCTACAAACTGATGTCTCTGTGGAGAGACCATGGGCTTTCCTCTGTGCAAGTGAACACAGCTTATTGGCTGAAAAGGCAGTCAACTGAACAGCAAGTGAAGTGGGAGGTGAAGATACTGCCTGCAGCCTCGGCCTGGCCAAGTGGCTCTGACATGGTCTGGCAGGGTACCCCAGTGCTGAGGCTGTAGCACAAGGAGTGGCAGCTGGTGAGTTCTCTCCACTGCCAGCAGAGAACCATATAACGGGTTTGTTTGGAAGGGACCTCAGAGATCATCTAGTTCCAACTCCCCTGCCACGAGCAGGGGCATCTCTCAGTAGCATCGATCCCAATCAGGCATTGCTCTCTTTGGGCTTCCTTGCCCATTTCTATGCAGATGAGGGGACGAGTGTGTTGAAGGACTCGCCTGAACAAGCTGGAGACAAAGATGCAGAGACAACTGGGGCTACACTCAGCACGTGTTACACTCCTTCAGTTCACGCCCCCAGTGAGATCTTTAAGGGCTCATTCGGCCACCTGTGTGGCGAGCTCTGCTGTCATAACTTTGGAGTGACAGGAAAGCCCCTGCTCTTTTTGCCCACCCCTTTTAGGACTGTGGTGGATCACTTGAGCTCTAACAACAGCTCCTTTCTCTCCACTATCAGAAAAGGAACAGAGGTCAATTTTGTTTCTCAGGAGTGTGCTGCTAGTACGATTTGTTCATTTAATTGGCCTCTCCATCAATACTGCAGAACATAGTGCCTGAGCCCTGCTACTTACAGCCAAAACACAGGCATCAGTTTGTGAGTTTTGAGCCTGCTCTATCACTGGGATGCAGACCAGAGTCTTTCTGCTGTTGGAAGGCAGAAGACGACCTTCAAAGGGGGAGACTAAGCACTCCAGAGAGAAGCCAGGTTTGGTACTGGGGGATTCACATTCTGCTCAGTTCTGGTCTTGGGGGTGAGAGAAGGAGGAACAGACAACATGCGATACAACAAGCGCACAGGTTCAGAGCAGGCCAGCTGGACCCTGGCCTTGGCCAAGCAGACAGCTGACACTACAGTGATTGCTGCTGCATCCAACAGGCACTCACTCAAATAATAGTTTTTCTAATTCCAACCTCTCCCATGACTATGTCCAGGAAATGAAGAGCAGTTTCTTAGCAGGACTCTGGTGGCTATCTCCTCTGCTGGATAAAAGCTACTCCTTAGATCTTCTTCCCAAAGGATCATATTTTCCAGTCCCACCTTTTACAATCTTTGTTCCACTGAAGCATGCATCACTCTTTTCCAGCTGCCTGGAGACTGCTGAAAAGAGCTGCACTGTCTCCCACTGCTGTGAAGACTGGGATGACCCCTTTTCTGGCATGTAGTTGCACAAGTTGCTTTGGGAAACAGAATCAAGCAGGCGGAGTGGTTTAAGATGTGAAGACTAGAACAGAGCTGTGGGGTTGGTTTTTTTTTCCTTTTAATGAAGTGGAACAATTTCCCACTCTGGTTAGTCTTCCTACTCTCAGTAAAATGTCAGGAATGCTCAAGATTAATGACAACCCATGTGAAGGAGAAACAGATACCAAGAAACATTAGTTCCATTAGTTCCATCACACTCAGTTCAACTTTCCTCCTCTTTCCGTAGCAGAATCTGTCTTATCCTTTGGCAAATTACTACTAGAATTTTTCTTGCCCTTTTCAGCTCAGACCTTTGGAAACCTTTGTTTTGTGAAATGCAGAGAGGGAAGAAAGACTTTATTGACACAGAGAGCTGCATAAAACAGAGCCATGTGCTGTCAGCTGGGATGAAAAACGGCAGACTGCAAAAAGTCACAGAATCCCAGAATGACCAGGGTTGCAAGGGACTTCAAGGATCATCTAGTTCCAACCCCCTTGCAGAGGCAGGGACACCTTCACTAGATCAGGTTACTCAGGGCCCATCCAACCTGGCCTTCAACACTGCCAGGGTTGGAGCAGCCACAACTTCCTTAGGCAACGTGTTCCAGCATCTCACCATCCTCACAGGAAAGAATTTTTTCCTAATGGCCAACCTAAATCTCCTCTCTTCAAATCTGTAACCCTTTCCCCTTGTCCTCTTGCTGCGTACCCACATAAAAAGCCCTACCCCAGATTTCTTGCAGGCCCCCTTCAGATGCTGGAAAGCTGCTAGAAGGTCACCTTGGAGCCTCCTCTTCTCCAGGCTGAACAACCCCAACTTGCTCAGCCTGTCCTCATAGGGGAAGTGCTCCAGCCCTCTGATAAAAACATACAGTCAGTTTCATGTCAGGAAAGAAAAAACGGTGGATTTTCTAGAAAGCCCCAGCTGCTATAACACAGTGGCATTCCCCAGTGAAACCTCACCACCCCTGTTCACTGGTCCTTCTCTCTTCTGGGGCAAATGGCTATTGGTTATACACCAATATTGGATGTAGTGACACACACTCCAGTCAAGACCTCACCTTTTTTGCTCTGATAAAGCAAGCTGGAACCTGAAGAGTGATGCTGTTCAGTACGGTAACAGTTTAGGAGACAACACATTTCCCCTCAGCAGTCACGTGAGTCCCTCGGCTTTGACTACCTCCTTCTGGCAACAGTGACAGTCACTGACAGGGGACCTGTTTATGGCGTGTGACACATCTGTTATAAAGTTCTTCCCTGTTTCCTCCCTTCTCTGTTCTTTTTGCTCTCTATTCGCCTTCACTCCGCATGCACAAACTCCCTAGTTTTGCCACTGCACGTTCTCCTACGCTGCATCCCTGTGCCCCTTTCCTACAGGTGTTTCTGCCACAGTGGGCAGGGGTACTTCAGAGTGGCTTCAGTTCCTCACATCTCCCCATTAAAAAAATGCAGTGCTGAGAGTTCTTTTGTGCAACAAGAAAAACCTAAGAAGAAAAGGTGAGACCTGCAATTAGCATTAGCAAAAAGACAAGGTGGTACCAGCAAAACTGCCTTGCCCCTGTTCCAAGAGCCTCACCGATTCCTGCTAGGTACTGCCTGACTTCCTGTCTCTCTTCTGTTCTTTCTGTGCAGTCTATTTTTCCAACATACTCTTAACCTCTTGCCCCTTGTCTCTCCTATATTTACATTTTGCTGCTCCAAACTGCATCCCCAGCCAACACCTGTCCTCCAGCAGTCTCTGCCTCAACGGCCAACCTCTCTCTGTAGCTCCACAGAGTACAGGCTCTTGCTCAGACTGCCTTGGAGCAAGTGGCAGGAGACCAGGAGATACAGCAGTTGCATAGATGAGAGAGACTATGAACCAGATGCTTTACAAGAACTTCCCCAAGAAAATGCTCTGCTCCAGTGTCTGAGAGCTACCGGCCTGAGCATGATTCTGGTGGGCAAAGAGAAATGGTAGAAGTGTTGCTTCAGTCCTGCCTGTGGAGTAAAGCAGTGCAGAGTGCTGAGGAATGTGCTCCAGAGGTATTATTTCACCCAGGCCTTTTTTAATCTTGTCAGGTGTATTGCTTTTAGAGCTACCGTGCCCGCAACAGAAATTAATGCTCTCTCCTCAGCCATCTGGAAATAACCTGGGTTTCAAGTGTCGTACTCAGCCTTCCAGCAAAGATTTGCCAAGATAAGAGCAAGCTCAACAAAACACTGTAGGACAGGCTTTCAAACATCATCTGTGCTGCCTGAAAAACCCATTCAAGACCTTCCCCAGGACATCCGTGGTGCTGAGTCAAACCAAGACAAGCATTGTGACATCCCCTGGACCCCAGCTGTTCTGCCTCATCCTCAAATACTTTGAAATCTGGGGACTTTTTCCAGCTTTTCTCCAGCACAGTGCAATCAACGACTTATCCTACCACAGCTACAACAATGACACTGTCACTTCTTGCATCATCGTAGTTTTCATGTACTAATGTTAGCAGCAAAGTCAGCCTTCATAAATGGAATTCAGAAGAATAATTGTACCTGAGAGCTGCTCAGTGGCAACAGGTATTACTTTGTATGGAGACCTGGAAGAGTCAGAGAGGGGTGATGTCAGCAACACCAAGAAAAGCACTTTGTGTTACTCATCCACAAATGCAGTGTGCATTTCTCATCCATACACCCTGAGAAGCAGGAAGAAATATCTGAATGCATTCTCGGCTCTCTTGAAATCTTTACATCCAAACATGCAGTGGGCACTTTTTATTAACATGGGACCCTCCAATTTACTACTGAACTGAAGAGACAGACACATTGTAGTACATGGTCACGCAACAAACGTTTTTGGCAAGCCTTGATAGCCTGTGGACTGAAACAGTGAGGAAATATCGCAGGTGGGAAGGGAGGTCCAGTAGTGGGATCATCTTTTTACTCTGTGTTCATGCATCATCTTGTGCAGTAGATCCCTCCCAACTGTTGGGACTCTGCCACACGGTGTCCGTTCGAGTACGTGAGTAATGCAAGTGATAAATAACGATGAGATAAGTAATGGTGTAAATGACAACAGAAGGAGCAACCATGAGCAGTCAGAGTGAAACTAAAAGTGCCAGGTTATACAAGAAGCAGGAAGCCAAGGAGAAAAAGTGATTCAGATGTGGGAAGGGACAAAGTCAGCATGGAAGAAGCCTAAGACTCTTCTAGACCTAAGACCATTAAAGACATTGACTTTGCTTCATGTCAAGCTTGTGTTCTAGCAAAGTCATAAAGAAGCAGGGGAGCAAAGGATCGGGGAGCCTTGACAACAAACAAGATGGGAGGGAACAGATGTTCTACATTAAATACTTGAGAGCAGTATTTTTTCCTCAGATAATTACTCCTACTTTAATAACAAGTAAAAATCTTCAAAACCAGCCGGCATGAGTGTTACAAGCCAGCATACAGTTCTTACTGTTATCACCCTCCTTCCAAGGGGTTGCTAACGTCCCACTGCATGCAAAAGGCATCTACAGCCAGTCATCACCCCTTCCCTTGGTCTTGACCCTATTTTTGAAGAGCAGGTTGCAGTAAGGCTTACCTCTCTGAGTTTGCAGGCATTGTTGGATCAATGGATACCATACAGTTGTCTGCTGTCAAAAGGGAGATTGTTGTGTTCCTGAAAAGCATGTTTCAAAGAGGTTTATTTGACCTAGAAATTCTGTAATGCAGCACATCTTCTCTCCTCAAACCCTTTTTGTGCCTTCCTGCACCTGGGTCAAAGCACAAGATAAGAGAGGCTTGATGCTTTGCCCATTTCAATTGCAAGAGATGCTTCTGGAAAAACATTGAGTGTGGTAATCTTTGATCTCAGGGGACACTGCTCACCACTACTTCTAGTATTCTGTTGACTGATCAACTAATAATTTCTGTTAAAAAGTTGTATTTTGTGATACACTGACTTGGCAGCTATGCATTGATTCACTGGTGCTATGAATGTCTTGAAATTATTTAGCTACTCTTTGACCAAAACAAACAAAACAAATGCCTTATGAATATAGGGTCTTTTCTTATGATCTCATAAGCCCAGATGTCAATCTGGAGATTCACTTTGGTTCCAGGAGCCTGGTTGAAATGAATGGTTCTTTGGAAGTGCCCTGATGAATACCAAATATGTAGTGAACACCTTGATCATGACTCACTGAAACTGCTAAGCAAAGGTTCCTGAGTGATAGACTGGATGTACATGACATCACAGGCAAATGAAAGTTATTAACCTTAAACAGGAGGAAATAGCCAGGATAAACAGCATATACCATCAGTTCTGTCCCACAGCTTATACAAATTCTAAGTCAATATAGACAATTTAATCTTACAATGCCCAAAGCTGGAGTCATGTAACAAACAAGAGGTCCCTTCCAATCCCTGATCTTCTGTGATTCTGTGTGACTGAGGAATTTGCTGATTTTTTTCCTGTGCCTTTTACATATTATGAACACGTATGTACTCATGTAAGGACTATGGCTTGTTGCATGCTGCTGGTCTGTGCCTCTCAAGGTCCGTATGCAAATAGATGTCATCTTCTCGAGGTGACTAAGGGGCTTCTGTCCTCCTGTACTACTGCCCAGGACAGGCAGGGCAGAAGTGGCTGGGTGCTACCCTGTACCACCTTCTGCCATGCACAGCCCTCTCCCACCCTGACACATGCCAACACCTGATCCTGGATACCTCTCAACACAGATTTAAGTTGGATGCTGCTTTCTAGTTTGAAGGTAAGAGAAACAAAACATGCAGGAACTGAAGCAGAAGACATGCATGGATTTAGCAGGACAACATAAACTCAGAAATATTTGGCCTGGGCAATGGATTTGGGGATATTTACATTCTATGACAAAGTTATCCTGGGGTTTGGCCATACCACTCCTAGGATAAGATTGTACTGTGTCCAAACAGAAAGCTTATTACCTAGTGGCAATGCTTCTCACTGACCCTAAAGATTTCCTTAAAAACCAGATTCTAAACACATGGTCATGTTTCATTTGGTATGGGTTAAAATGTAGTGCTGAGGTGTAACAGGCGGGCACACTCCACCTGTGTGCCCTCATGGCTGGGGTTCTACTGTTGCTTTTATTTTTCTCTTGGACTGTATCTCTTCTCTTCTTCTCTGTTCTGGCCTGTTCCTCAGGTGCAGTCAGCACTGAAACCACTCAACACCTACAAGAGCTTTGTGCACTTTTCCAGATTGCCCTAATTTCTTCTTCCAGTAGGCTGGAACAAGAGAGAAACTTGAATGGCAGGCAAATTAATTCCTTGGGGCCTGTCTTTAAGTCATCCCCAGAATTAAAGGAACAAAAGTGAAATGAATGTCACAAAATGAAGAGAACCCTACCTTGGTAACCCAGTTGCAATGCAGAAGAGATCCATAATATCTTTGGAGTTGCAGTATTTACTAAAGAGCACCTTCCAAACCAAGCAGCAGTAAGAGGGGAAAAAAAAAACAGAAGGCAAAGAGAAAGACCAGTTAGTTCCCAGTGAGGTATGAACTCTATTCAGGTATGAATTGGAATAATTTTAAGGATCACATCACCATTTCAATGATTTCATTTGACTTGTGAGGTGGACTATTTCTCTGCTCCTGTTTAATACTGGTGCCTTTTTTGACAAAGCAAGCAAGCTCTTGAGACCTGATAGCGCTGTTCAGAAGCAGAGCGAAAACATGCGCGAGCTGAGAGCAAAAGGTTCCTCGTGATGCAGCTTTGCTGCAGGATGATAACAACTGCAAATTTAAGAAGGTAAATGCCCAGGTTTAGGAAGAAAGCCCTGATTTGAGGGCACTGCTTTTTGGGCTACACCAGCTTAAGCTAGTTATAAACTAAACAGAGAGGTTTTTCCCCCTAGATCGTGCCATATTTCTTGCCAGCTACTAGGCTGTGTTGATCCTGCTGTTAGGTTAGAGTCCTGACCTTGAATTACAAAATTTGCCACAGTTACCCTCCCGTGCTCCCAAAATCTCTGCAGAGAATACCATTTGGGCAGTGCATCTAGGAGCATAACATCCCCCGGTACCATTGCGGTATCTCCTTAAATGATGCCATTTTACCCAAAACTCATGCATCCATCAGGACAGATAAATACTGCTTAAGAAGAAATGCTGCAGCCAGAGCAGTGCTTAGAAGCCTCCTTGTGACCCTTTGATTGGCTGCAGTGGAGACTCTGAACCTGGAAATAAAATGCTTGATTGGAGTCAGGTCCATCTCTCCTTCTCAAAGCTGGTACAACAGTGAGTCGCAGGACTGACTTGTCTGGGGGCTGCTGATGTTCCTGCAGGGTCCAGCTTGCTACGGAGAGCAGGGGAAGGTGGTGGTATGGAGAGGGGTGGCTTCTCTGCTTAGCACTGGTACTCACCTCCCTCACACCCCTGAAGAAATAGCCATGGAGCTGTGCACAGGGCCAAGAGTCTAACTGATGTGTGGGAATGCTATTCTCCACCCCCACAATAACCCCTAGCACCTCACATTATCAGACCGTTTCTATGGCTGTCCATCATAGACATGGGGAGTGTGCACACCCAGAGCTCAGCCTCAAGGCTGGTGACCCAGAAAATGGGGGACATGTCACCCAGGATAGCCTTCCAATGATTTGTTCTTGCTGCCTTGCCTCGTGCTGCTGGGAGGAGGCAGGGGTTGTGGGCAGTGGGGGCTGCAGGCGATGGGGGCTGCTGCTGCCTTTCTCTGCCTGAGCAGGCCCCATGTGTTCAGTGAAGAGAGAATCGCGCTGGAAAAACAGCATGTCATCATCTAATTAAAGACTCCTCTGAAATGTGTCGGTGCCAGCAGTTAAATAAGCCTACAGCCTTGCTCCAGCAGCCTCGGCCTTAGAGTGTTTTAATTCCTAAATCATTATAAAGCTGCAATGACACAGCTCCCAGGTGCCTTTTCTGAGGTGCCTTTTCTCGTTCACCTCGGGAGGTGGCTGTGACTGACACCCACCCTCACTGTTTTCCAACCCAGATGACATTATACCAGGCAATGTCTTCACTTCATGAAATGTTGAGACACTTGATAGCAGAGACAGTCAGTAACTGCTGCTGGGAAAAAATGGGTGGGATTAATACCCCGGCATGTTTTGGAAGCCTGTTTTACCCAGCGACTGACCCTTGGTTATTAAAATAAGCAGCAATCAAAGCAATAAAACATAACCAATGCAGATCAGATAGGACTGGAACTCTAGCAGAGCAGAGCACCTCACTGAAGCGATAGCTGCTAAAACTGGCTGACAGAGCACCACAGGGTACAGCAACTAGTACGTGCAGTAACTGAGCAAGCGATAATGGTGCGGCTGAAGAACAGAGGATAAAGGCTTGCGAGATGTACCAGGAGTACTGTTCTGCTTATTGAGGTTTCTTGTTCTGGAAATCAATTATTATTGACCAAGACAGGTAAGAAACAAAAAAGATTTGAAAACAAAAGGTAAAAAAACATCACAGGTAAGGAAGCCTGCCTGAACCACAGAATGTAGCAGGAGCTTTCAATGCTTTGCTGATGAATTCTAATGCTTCCTTTTACTTCATGTAATAACGAAAGAGTGGGAATCAAAACAAAGACCATAGACACTAGATCATGAGTTATCCCCCTTACGCACTTTTTAGCTTTCCATATTTGGCATTTTTGCTTAAGTTTGCTAAAAGTAGATTGTGAATCACCCACTGCACTTTGATACTCATCTTGGGATGGTTGTCCTCAGCTTTTTGTCTGGCTGGGTTTTTTAAAGATCAAAGAGCATATGCTACTGAAGTTTTCTTCTATTGCAACCTGCCGAGCTTTTCTGACCAACTGCCTTCTGTTCTAACATAAAGCAGCTAGCCTCACATGTCTTCCAGCAAGATGCAGTTTTTCCTGTTATTGTCTTCAGGTTTGTGTTCCCAATAAGATCAATGTCAGTTGTACTTACAGAGTACAATTGGAATGTGTTTTGGAGGGATGGGAGAACAGTACTGTGTACCATTGATAGCACCAGCACAGTATAGGAATCTTATTTCCCTAAAGTCCATTACCATTGCAAGGACATTAGCAACATGAAGGCAATATAGTGACACTTGGCTCACAGCCATACTTCAGCTATCTGGAACACGTGGTTTCTCTCATGACCAGGGACGATGGTTGAGCTGCAGCGTTGAGGATAGGCAAGCCTGTTGGCTGTAACCACAGAAGTGAGCATCTTATGCACTCCTGTGAAGATGTTGTAGAATCATTAAGGTTGGAAGAGACCTACAAGATCATCCAGTCCAAACATTAACCCGACCCCACCATGCCCGCTAAATCATGCTCCTTAGGGCCACATCTACAAGCTTTTTGAATGGGTCAAGGGACACCAACTTCATCACCTCCCTGGGCAGCCTGTTCCAATTATCCTTGTTTGGGCAGCCCTGAAGCCTTTGCTGCTCAGCCTGAGTCTCTGTGATGATACTTTTCTGATACTGTTTGTGGGTCTGATCCAGAACCACAGTAGACTCTGAGTGACTTCATCTGCCTTCAAGCCTTTTTCAGTTGTCTCTGACCCACAGTCATCATTTGCTTCTGTCTCTGTTCCTATGCCTGAGTGGCAACCCACTGCTATGTTACATCTCACAGCACCTCATTTCCTGCATTCATTCCCGATGATGAAGATATTCTTTTCAGGACAGGACTGAGACTTTGCTATGGAGCATAACAAAGGCCGAAGACAGGAAACCACAGCAGTTCCTACAGCAGTGGTATTGGGCTATGATCGTGCATGTATGGGGCACATCCCCATGATACAAGTCCAAAACAGTGCATAGTCACATAGGTCAGCACATCCCAAAAAGCCAGAGTGATAAAGAGACTCTGATATTCCCTGGTGCTACAATTAATTGTAATATGCCCTCCTATTCATGCATATGTATGAAAAGAGTGTCTCCAACCCGATGAAATCTGCGCTTCGGTGCACACAATTTGGAGGAACTTTGCCCCATGTGCCCAGCGCTGCAATAAAGCATACCTGCTGTTTCTCTCTGTGAGTTGGGAGTTTGATGCCACACGTCGTCTTTGGCGAGCCAGGCAGGAGCTCTTTGTCCACCACTGGGGTCGGGGACTCCGAGACTCATCAAGGGACCCTCGGGACAATTTCTACCAGGGGACTCCCCTAGTCTACCAACCACCATGGGGCAGAGACGGACCGACCAAGGCACAGACAGGTATGTGAGGAGGGGAGCCCGTAATTCACAGTGAGACAGTCCTATGTGGGGCAGGAGCCTTGTGCTCCCCTGGGAGTACACCTAGGTTTGGTTTGATGGGAAAGAGGCTTTAGTGGACGCACAAGCCTCTCTGGTACAGTATCATGTCTCCCTTCTGAATCTGTAACATCTTGTTTCTAGTGGGAGAATTTTTGGGGTTGACCTGTGGATCAACTGTCTTGCTTTCAATGCTAGCTATATAAGTACTCTGAGGTTCCCAGCTTTCCATCTAAGCACTCCGCGGGTCTGAGTCCCAGAGTGGGAACCAGAAGGCTGTAACCGCCAGCTCCAGTCTTAGGGCCCTAACTGGGATGGGGGGACACAAGAGATATGCTCGATCCTGGGACCTGACTGGGACATAGAGGGGACTGGAATTTTACTGCCTGATAAAAGTGGTTAACCATTTCCATCGTAAGGGTACCTGTTGTGTTTATGTATGTTGATCTGGGTGTATGTGACTGGAGGGATAATTTGTTTGTCTGTTTTTGTGTGCATTTGTGTGTGTGTGAGAACCTGAATATTTGCGTGCCAAGTCTCTGTATGCCTGCGTGTGTATGAGATGTAACGCAGTTACGAAGCGAGAGATGCTGAGATTTTAACTTCCTGAGGATAGTATTTCTGTGCCCACTGTGTTTTTGTAATGTTTTGGTTTTGTGTTTTGTTTCTGTGTTGTAAAGTGAGCCGGAAAGAACAGGAGAGCTGGTTTCTGTCTGTCCTTAACCCTGACAGGGCTGTTGCTTTGTAGAGTGAAAAACAAAAACCAATCAAAGCAGGCAAAGGTAAAGCTGGCATACTAATGAAAATTGGAAAATAGAGCGTGGATAGCTTTCGAGGCAATAGTCTGAGTAAGTGTACGTCTACTGTGTTGCAGCTGCCATGTTCTTAGTGTCTGCATTGCCGTAAGCATATCGTTTTCTTTTCAGGAAAGCAGGGAGTGTGAGCGTCTGCGGAACGGTCTGAGCTCCTTTTTGCGTGCGCCGTGGGCACAGCGCTCTGTTGCTTTGGGTACAGTATTCTTGTGGCACATTACACTATCACAGTATCACAGTATTACCAAGGTTGGAAGAGACCTCACAGATCATCAGGTCCAACCCGTTACCACAGAGCTCAAGGCTAGACCATGGCACCAAGTGCCATGTCCAATCCTGCCTTGAACAGCTCC
>JAOXOE010061488.1:0-31891 GCA_028565055.1 Phoeniculus purpureus | reverse complement strand
ACAGTGAAGAACTTCCTCCTCACATCCAGTCTAAATCTACCCAGCTCCAGCTTTGCTCCATTCCCCCTAGTCCTGTCTCTACCTGAGATCCTAAAAAGTCCCTCCCCAGGAACTTTTTAGAGGACTTCTGCATGTTAAGATCAACAAAAGGAATAAATTATTCCAACAGCTGGAGTTTAGACAGCTCCGCCCTTGCAACCCTTTTTAGTGGGGCAGTAATACCTAGGCATCAACTGACTTGAAAGTGCATTTACACCAAGAAACCCAAAAAGCAGTTGAAGCTGATCTTGGCAATAAGGATTTAGACTGTTTTATTGTGCATTGGTGCTTGGCTTGCATGCTGTATCATTCGATCAGGAAAAGCTAGATGAGCTGTGTAATTACATGCAAATGTTCCTCAGGACTGACCTTCCATTCTGTCAGACTGAAAAAAATGCAAGCTATCTCTTGTTCTTCGCAGGCGTTCATTAAGGAAACAGCAACTTATTTTTTGAAGAGTTTGTTTTAGGGAACTCCATCCTCTGAAAACCAAGATCAGCCCCGAAGATGTGTAGAGTTTCTCTGAATGAGAGCCTTCTCCAAAGAGTGAGCACATGCCAGCATGTGAAAGCAATCACCAGAGACATTTCAAGAGGAAATCGGGACCACGCTGTGGGAGTGGAGGGAGATACTTCTCATTCCTCCTCTTGGGTTGTGTTGCACACACGGATCTCACGTAGAATGAAATTCACCCCTGTGCAGAAAGTCAGCACAAGACAAATAGGTTTTGCCTAACCCTGAGGGCTTAGATGAGTATTAAGTGGTGAGGAGGTCTGATGTCAGCCCTCAGCACAAGTGTGAGTTTTATTAATCGAAGATGTTTAATTGTTCTGAACCAGCACTGTCCCACTAACACAATACTCAAACCTGTCTGATGAGATACAGGTTTTGAAAGCTGGAACTGTTAGATGGGGGCATCCAGTTGTCCTTGTTATAAAGTCCAGTTTTGGAGGAGGTTCAGGCTTGGGATTTGTTTTTAAATTGAAGTTACTTGAGGTTTTTTTAATTACACTGTACTAAAAGCTACTTCAGTTCTTGCTCCTGAAATTAGGTGTTCCTGCTCTCAGACACATTTCTTGCTGTTCTGAATTCAAGTAGACTCTTCCCGGTCAAAACATGTTCTCTAAGGTGTAAGAAGAGGATAATGGAACTTTTTTCCTTTTTATTAAAGGTTTAGTTTAGAAGCTCGTGTCCTATTTCACTGCTTTCTGGTGTTTCAAGTTTTCCTTCCCTCCTCCCTCCTTCCCTCCCTTCCTTACTTCTCTTCTTTTTCTTCCTTCTCTTCCTTTTCTTCCTTTTCTTTCTTCCTTCCACCCTCCTGTTACAGTGAAGGTTGGAGTCTTTTATTAAATGACATCAATCCTAAAAAGCAGATAAGAGGACTGGCTAAGAAAACTCCCCAAGGATACCTCATAGCTTTGGCCATGTCCCACCCAGGCAGCTCTGTCCAGTTTAGAGGCAACCAACCACGTGTGTATCTCTAAGCACCTCGCTCTGGTCCCGTCGTGCTGCTGGACCTCCTGTCAGTCACCCCAGGCTGGCCAGGCAGGGCCAAGTGTGGTCTGGATAATGCTATTTTAAAAATATCTCCATTAGCTTCAGGAATAATAGCACGTGAATGAAAAGAATCCGCTTCCTGCGGTGAGGCAGAGTTTTTCTGGGAAGTCAGGGTGAGGAGGAAATAACCTCAATGAGCCAATCGATCAGGCCTAAGATAACAGGCATCGCAGTCTAGAGCACTTCCATTTGCTCCGTTAATTTGTCTTCGTAGCCAAGAAAGAGACAGATAATTCAGTAATGAGTCATTATTAGGCCCACCAAAGCCAAGAACGCATTTGTAGGCAGTTTTTAGGCAGTTAACGGTTACTGGGAATCCTGCTCTCCCAGCAGATGCTCTCTCTATTTGTGTAATCTGTGCAAATCCCAGTACGATAAAAAAAAGATAGATTGGAAGCATTTATGAGGCAAAATCCTCTGCAGGAAGACCGAAGTTTTTGTTCTGCTAGCACAGTTAATTTTTCTATTGGCGTACGCACTGCTTTTCAGGCTGCACTTGCAAAAAGGCTGAGCTATGTGCCTGTAGGATAAACCGTGGGGACTTCGCATCTAATCAAGCAATGGCTCGTCTGAGCCCTGTTTGTCCAGGCATTACACAGACAAGACGTAAGCTCTCAAGGCATTCTTCTTCCCACTCTAAAAGACTCTGATTTCTTTCAGTAGTCAGGCCCAAACATTGCATACGATCAAATTAAGAAAATGTGAGACGTCGTGCCACGGCGAGGAATACAGAGGGACTGCTGCACAGGCAAATTGTTTTAAAGCTTTCCGGGGACTACACTATAGCTCTGGGATCCCTTGGGTAAAAGTGAAATAGCTACACCTTAGGAATATAATGGAAAGATGTTATCAGCCGTGGTTTACGAGGGATAGAAAGAAGATCCAGGCAGACTTCCCGCAGAATATGTGAATAATCTATGAGAAAGACTGAGCCCATTAAGGGTAACTACACAGTGTATGCTAAACCTGGGTAGATGTTACAGCCGATTGGAAGTCATTTACCTTTCGTTCTGGATAGCATTTTGTGTTTTGGTATCATCTTTTAAAAACTATTCTGACTGTACTGGCACTTCTGACACACAGACCGTCATTGCAAATCCTTTTCTCAGCACATGCATCATTTTGTCTCATACTAGTAATAGGACGGGAGTCAAGAAATACCTGTAGTTTCACCTCGTGCCTCAGCATTAGTGGAGTTACGTTGTTCTGCAGTGAAATACTGCGTAACTCACTATTCATCAAGTGAGGGCAGGGTACTGAAGAAATTTCCTCAGTGACTGTTTCATGCAAACAACGTTGGTAGTCTTGGGATCAAGCCAAGGGCTCCTGCTGCTCACTGATCTCCCAGACCCATAGGTTACCGTCTTGTTCTTTCTGGTGCCTTCCTTCTGCCCTCATGAGAGCTAGATCTCTGCTATGTGGCTGGGGTTGGCACACTCAGCCATATGGAGAACATGTGTTTACTGTGCTGCAGGGTTTAGAGTAAACCCAGGGAGAGCTAGTCAGGCCCTTTCATTTCTTACTGTGGGAGGTGGCAGTGCAGCTACTAGTGCTGCAGTTAGCTGTGCTTAGTTCTCTGAGAGTGCCTCTAAGGGAGAAGTCTGCAGTGGTGGATGCTGCGGGTGAGACATGTAGGATGGGGATGTCAGACTTACCCAAGTGCTTCTTGGTTCGATGTATTGGCAGTGTTGAACATGTTCCACGTCCTTTTAGGCACTGGACAGAGCTTGAAGTGCACAAGAAAAAATTTGATCCCCAAACCTCTCCTGGATTTAAAATTAAACTAGCTGAACTGTGTCATCTGTGTGTTGTTATTGCAGTTTTCTGGCAATACAGACTACAGAAGCTAAGGATTCCTGTCACCTGCATCATCCCAAACAACTAGTCACCTTCCTTTCCTCATTTTTCTGCACTTCTTTGAACTTGTGCCTGCCTTTCATACTTGTCCTTCCCATCCAACTTCGCAGAAGTCCCTACCAGACTTTCCACATTAATGGCAACTCTCACTATTCCCTAGGGCAAGGGAAATGTGGCCACAACGCTCAGACAGGGAGGTGTTGCTGTATTCTGCAGGACAGCATCTCTGTGACCTGGTCAGGGTGGGAAGACTTGAGGTGAGGAGGAAACCATGTAGATTGGTGTAGCTGCTGAGAATCAAACTCCAGCATCTGAGTCTCCATGAAAACTTGTCCAAGCTGTAAATTTACAAAGACCCTCAACACAAACAAATTGGTGTGGGTTTACATCTGCAGTAGGAGAAAAGTAAACGTAGCCAGCTTTCCTCAGCAGGAGAAGGCACATGGTTATGAGTTCATAACCCCCACCTGAATGTGTCTCTTCCTGGGGAGGACTTTGCACAGATTCTATTAGAAGTCTTTGCTGTAGAAATTCTTAAATCCAGTTGTTCTGACATATTTAAAAAAAAAAGGGCTAAAAAAAAAGATCAGATGCATGCAGACACCACATATTTTCAGTAGGAATTAAAAGACAGCGGCTTCTGGTCAGCTCTGGGATTTGGCCTTATTCAATAATCAGATTTTGATCAAAGCTGACTTTTTAAACTGGTGCTTTGCCCCGTGACGATACAGAGGTATCTGTGAGGAAATAAACTGGTCGTATAAGCTTAGCTTGTCCTCATTTCCAACTGACAAAATCTATTGAGACGCTAAAAATATGTGGCACAGTTTCTTAAGACCTTGTTTCTTGGAGCTGATTGCTGTAGTTTCTACAGGTCTGTGACAGGACTGTGAATGAAGGCTAAGAGTTTCTTATTTCATCAAATGTAGGGGACATGATGGCCAGCAGAAATATGCCGGTGACGGCTAGGTGGTTAAACATAACAATGTATGGCTTTCAAATCCAGTCCATGAAGCCCACCAGAGGTGAACATTAGGTCAGAGACCTGCACCAGGAACTACAACATGATGTATTGCAAAAAGAAGTCCCCGTTGAAGTCAGTTGATGGACAGTGTGTTCTGGAGCTGTGTGAAAGCTTTAATACAGGTGCCAGCAAAAAGAAAGGAGAAGCCAGTATCCAGCTGACAAAGGCAACAGCAACTGGGCAGTGAGACCACTGGTAACCTACAGGAAGAAAGGCAAAGGGCAGAAGAAAATTATTGATTTATTAGCTTGAAGTGGAAAGTACATGGGCCAGGTCAGGACCACTTGCTTTCCTCAGGAGGTTTTAATTTGATTAGTCAATTATTTGCAGTGGGAGCAAATGGTTTAAGGCAGTGGATGAAAATGCAGAGCCGGTAGTTTCTGATTTTTAACAGCGCTTGCTTGCTAAGCATTCATTTTTCACTTTGATTTCATGGCACCTGGATAAGAGATTGTAGGTGACCTTTCAGATTTGAGGCAAACCAAGTAAATTGTGCTTCTGCTTGTTAGGACAAAATTTGTTGAAGGATGTGTCATGCACATCCCTTGGAGCAGGTAGGTGCTTGGCAGAAGGGAGACGGTGCCGAGCAATAGTTTGCTACTGACAGAAACTAGTATCTTCCAGTCAAGTAAGGCCTAAACCAATCAAAAAGTGTCAACCACAGATACCAGTGTATAATTCCAATCTTTGTAGAGTAATAAGATTTGATGATTACTGCTTTGAAGGCTGCACTCTGGTCAAGCAAGATAAGTACTGGCAATTTCTCTGAGCCTCAATTCAGTCAGATATCACATGTCACTTTCAACGATGCTCTCTGTGTGCTGTGTCGAGATCAAAACCTGGACTAGAGTGTATCACTCAGATCACATCACTCGTTAGGTGATGGTGCAGTTAGGATGGCACAGTCTATTTCAATATCAGGAATATTCAGGTCTTGGGCTTTTGTGGGCCCGCAGCTCTAATTGCAGCGGGGTTTTGAAGAAGTTACAAAGAACAGACACTTGCTAGGTGTAAATTGCCACGGGGTGGTGAGGATTCATTCTACTTCCATACGGCAGAAAGGTTTAAGGTGCAGGAGGAAACTGCCTTTGCAGTATCAGTAAATAAATAGTTCAAGCCCATGTGGGCACTGCCCTGTGCTCAATGTCCTGAAGTGTACTTGACTGCCAGAGAGGCTGAGGACCGTTTCCTTGTCGTATTTCCAGTGGATTTGGCATCTGAGGAGTCTAATAGCTCAAAGAACAGGGTTACGTTTGAATGCAAACAAGCATTTCAGCAATCTGCTTACTGAATTCTGGGTTAAATCTGTGGAACGTGACAGAAATCGGCCGACACGACACACTTGTGAACCCAGCCCATTACCAGCAACGAGTTTAAAGATGTCCTGCTGTTAAAGGGGACTCTCCTATAGCTGAAAGTCTGCAAAAGCACGCTCAGTTCCAGACTTTGCCACAGCCCTCCGAATAGAATGAGACAAGTTGCTTCGACTCTTTGTTGTTTGGGTAAAAATTGAGGTCTTACATCTTCCATTGTTTCTTGCTCTGGAGGAAGGGGAGCAGAAGCTTCTCTCATACTGAGGAAAAGGAAATTATCTGGATCAATACTGCTAGCTGCTGCCATAACACAAATGAGGAGTACTTAAGCCTTATGAAAATGCTTCTGAGTTCAGTCGCAATAAATTAGCAGCAGCTATTGAAACGTTAGGAAGATTTTTCTTTGCAGTACAGTCATTAAAGCAGAAAAATAAGAAGCTGGGCAATTTTTTAATATGTGGTTACTGTGTCTTAGGGCTGCCTCTAATAGCCCCAGTGATCTTTCCACCATTGTTAATGGGCATTTAATTGGGATTTATTTCCATGGAATCTTTGTACCTTCAGATCATTGCAGCACCGAGGGAATTTTATAGCCATGGGGATCAACACGGTCTCTCTAGAGGTTCTGTTTGATGAATGAAGTTGGAAAGAGTTGACACATAGTTAGAGACTATTACCGTTTAGAAGCACTTACACAAGTGAGACGAATCAAAAGGGTCCTCTTTGTCCTGTGTTGTCTGAAAATCATCTTTTAAAAACAGGATGATAGATGCATCTAATATTTTCTTCTGTTTCTAATTGATCTTTCCTCAAAATTCTATACATTTGCTTTTTTTTTTTTTTAATTTAGGAGTAGTGACACCAAATGGAGCCACCCACCTGTGGAGGAGACAGATACTGCATTTTGTCCCCATCTTTCCTTGGAGAAAACAATGATCACAGGCAGAGAAGAAGAATCACTGGGAAATGACAGCACTGGCTGAATCACTGTCCTGTGATTCAGGAGAGGGAAAAGCAGTTCTTTGAGCCACAGACTTCCAGTGTGACCTTGGGGATTTATCTGTTTGTCAGTGCAGAGGAAAAAAATACCTGTTTTTTTCTACTTTGCTAGTTAGAAGATCAGTAGTGAAGACTGCGAGTAAGTGACGTGTGCCATAAAATAACAAAAGGACAATAAACGCAGTTTATCTTGCCCTGTGGCTTCTGCAAGAGGATTACTCAAACTCCTAGCTATATTTCACCCAGATTAATCTGTGTGGATGGACTATTGCCACCAATGTACAAGTTTCATATCTTTAAAAATTTAAAATATTGGAAATTAACAATACAGCCTTGGTGACAGAACCGTACCTCGATAATGCTGTGTTTTTCCCCCTCACTTAGCCTTCAGCTATCCCTTGTTGATAGAGCTGAGCCAGCTTGCATGGGTCAACTTTCTTTCTCTTGGTTCCTTCCCATCTTCAGAGAGCTTTCCATCTGTCTTCTCTAGTGGGTCCTGTCTCACTTGTGTCCTGTCTCACAACTTCTTTGTCTCACCTTAGTATCTATAGCATGTCCTTGCTTTTCGTGTGCTTTTAGTTGAGACCTGATGAGGTCTCTTCCTCTTCACCGTATCCCCCACCAGGACCTACAGGGAAAGCCAAACCCATAGTTTTGCAAGGAGTGCCCATGGCAAGGCACAGGACAGATGTCAGAGCTCAGGACATGAGGTGGGAGGAAACCTGGAAACTAGAGGTTGCAGTGGTAGCTATGGGCAAGCTGCAATGCCAGGTATGTTATTTACAGATGCAATGTCACCCCCTGCATTCTCATACCACAGCTGGGACAGACCAGAGAAATACCCATGACTCAGGTACTCCTGTCTCCTCCTTTCTATAGGAGTATTTCCTGTAGTATTTCTATATCCATAGTTCCTTTGTGCAGCAGTGCCTACTCCGCTGCATGGTGCCCCTTCCCGGGTCACAGACTAGAGCATCTGAGAAGCAATGTCTCCTGTACAGCTGGGTCCCAGGCTGAGCAGAACAGTGCAGTGGAGAGGGACCCATGGAAAGGGGCCCATCTCTGAAGTCTCCCAGCACCCCTGATCTAGGGATACAAGAGAAAATAGGGGCTAGACCCTAGACGTGTAGCAGGATTAAATCTGCAAGAATCTAGCAATAGTCCCTCAGGAAGGCTGTAGGAGGAACAAATGAACCTAGATTCATCAATCCCAGCCCTGTGTCCTAACCACCACAAAAACTAGTTAGTGCTCTTGATCAGGTTTCCCACAGTTGGAAAGGTTTGTAAGTCACCCATGTCTTGCTCTGTGTATGTTATGTAGTGAAGGAATTATTCACAACACTTTGTATTCAGAGAGAACTTAGTCACTTTTGATGTGGAGCTCTGGAGGACACATTGCTTCTGCCTTCCTGGACAGATGGGAGTCTTCACATGGGGGAAGTTTTCATTTTTACTCCTGAGACTGGGAAGAAGATGAAAAAGACACTTCACGTCCCTTCTCTGCTGCTGATCAGAAAGGATGTAGAGAACTATCTAGTGAGGTGAATGAAAACCGTAAGCTGTACAGGCAGAGATACTAGGAAAAAGGGTTTAAGTGGTTCTTTGCTAAAAATGATGTTCTTGTGTGTGGGATAAAATGGATTTTTAAAGAATCTGTTTACAATTGGATGAATTATATAAGTAACCATTATGTAATTGAATAATGGCATAATCTTCCATAATGACAGGCAGAAGCCTTCTAATGTTTGGGACAGGACTGCTATTTTCTTCTTACTTGGATATCTTTCAGATCCATTGTTATGCAGTTCTTTACAAGATGTTTCCTTTCTTCCCTCTTTGAAATTCATCCATGCTAACTGGCTGTATTTGCTCTATTACTAAGCTTCCTTGAAAATGTCTTTATTACTTACTTCTTGATAGCATTCCAAACATACCACGCTTCGATGCTCTTTTTTTCTTCTTATTGCAAGTTTCAGCCTCTGGATCCAGTTCTTGTACCTCTACACCTGTTAGAGATCACTCCAAACGCATGATAAAACTATCTCTGTGCAAGGTGAAACAAAAGTCTTTGAAGGGTGAAGAATAACTTGGGTGAGGCTGGGAATAGACTTACAAAGCATTTTTCCCTTCAGTGGATTGAAAAGACAAGAAAAGCAACTCGCATGTGTAAGAATCTGAAAGTTTAGTCACAGAATCACAGAACATGAGGAATTGGAAAGATCATCCAGTCCAATCCCCTCGACACAGCAGGATCACCTAGATCCAGTGGCACAAAGACATATGCAGGCAGGTTTTAAACATCTCCAGAGAAGGAGACTCCACAGCCCCCCTGGGCAGCCCCTTGCAGTGCTCTGTCACCCTCACAGTGAAGAAGTTCCTTCTCAAATTCATATGGAACCTCCTCTGTTCCAGCTCACAGCCATTGCCCCTTGTCCTATCACTAGATGACACTGAGCAGAGCCTGGCTCCATCCTCCTGACACCCACTCTTCATATATTTATCAACATAAATGAGGTCACCCCTCAGTCTCCTTTTCTCCAAGCTCAAGAGACCCAGCTCCCTCAGCCTCTCCTCAGCAGGGAGGTCTTCCACCTCCTTCACCATCCTCATTGCTCTGCGCTGGACTCCCACTAGCAGCTCTTGAACTGAGGGGCCCAAAACTGGACATAACACTTCAGATCTAGTCCAATCCCCCGCTGCCAGAGCAGGCAAGTTGTGATTAAATGTTGGAAGGCGCATCTGGGGTGAAACTACCTAGATGATGCCGGCACATCCCAAAGCACTAGCTCTTTCATTGCTTAAACTCACCGACAACGGCAGGACCTTTGAAAGCAAAGTCTATGATGTGTAGGTGCATCTTTCCATGCAGGTACCTCTGCAGAGCACTGAAAGGCATTCTTGGGTCTAGGTGGTCCTGCTCTGGCTGGGGGATTGGACTAGAGCATCTTTTGAGGTCCCTTCCAACCCCTAATGTTCTCTGATTCAGCGATTCTGCAACAAGCAGCAGCACAGTGAAGCCTCATTCTGCAAGATACCAACATGCCCTGAATCTTCCAAATTCAGATCATAAACCAGGATTTCCCAGAGGCTACTAAGGGAGACATTTATCAAGGTAAATACTGCAGTGCTGCCTGAGCCCAGGCTATCAGTAACACTTTATATCAGCTGGAGGGTAAGGATGAGACACGCTTGCTTTTAGAGGAGAAATTTAGAGCCTTACAGTACCAGGAACAACATAAAGCGAATTCACACAGAAAGCTGGTGTGTGAGTTGTGTCCATCTGTCATGTTGGTTTACCTCGGAGTCCCGTGAAGTCCATCCTCTCATGCCAATACAGCATGCTACTGGGAGAGCAATTCGGATCTGTTCTCCCTTCTATGTGGGTGTGAAGACCTCTCTTGCTTTAAGAGCCACAAACACGTTAGCCGTTTGGTTTTAATTACATGAAAATTGAACTGAATGCTACATTAACTTTAACTTCTACTCTGAAGAGAAGCAGACTGGAAAGACTATTCAAGAGGGAACAGTTAGACTAACAGCTGTCATCTATGACTGTTCCATTTTGCTGTTGCTGTCAAAGAACTGTGCCAGCCACCCCAAACGGAAACAACCAGGGTAGAACTTTCTCAGTAGGAAAAGGACCATCAGAAGGACTGTAGGGCTCAGATTCTGTTAATGCAAAATACAGCATCTGCCTTTACACAGTTTATTAGGGTTGGAAGGAGCCTTCAAAAACCATCGGGTCCAACACTCCTGCTGAAGCAGGATGAAAACTGCTGAAAAGCAGAACTGCCTAGAAAGCCTCACTCAGCTCCACAAAACCACGTCCAGTCGGGGCTGAAACATCTCCAGACAAGGGGACTCCGCAACCACCCTGGGCAACCCCTTTCAATACTGAATAACCCTGACTGGAAAGAAGTTTCTCCTCAGATTCATAGAATCATAGAACCATAGAATCACCAGGGATCAGAGGGGACCTTGAAAGATCATCTAGTGCAATCCCCTTGCCTCAGCAGGATCCCCTAGACCAAGTCGCACAGGAACACATCCAGATTGAGGTGAAACTCCCTGTGTTCAAGCTGGCATCCATCACCCCTTGTCCTGTCTGATGCAGCTGAACAGAGAGGATTCCTTTCTTCTCAGCACCCAGCCCTCATGGATTTATAGACTGGGATTAAACCCCCTCGGAGCCTTCTTTTTTCCAAACTAAAAAATCCCAATGTTCTCAGTCTCTCTCCATCAAGCAGTTGTTCCAGACCCCCATAGCTCTGTGTTGAATTCTCTCAATTAATTCTCTATCCCTGTTGAATTGGGGAGACGAGAACTGGACAGAGGATTCCAGGTGCAGCCTCGCTAAAGCAGAATGAAGGGGTAGAATAGCTTTAGTAAGGCTTCACTATGTTTAGGTTTAGCATCATGTACTCGGGTTGAATAAGTACATCAAAACCTGATGTAGCAAGCAGCAAAGTAAGATTTACTTTATAGCTGCATTCATACATGTGATGTATTCATACCGAGTGATGACTCTGCTACTTAAACCCATAATCTCAGGGGAACAACATCAGTTTCAACCTCCCTACTTCCTGCTCATCTGTTGCAACCAAACTCCTGCTGCATTTTGCGACATTCGCATCCTGCCAGGGGTTACAAACAAACAAACAAACAGTTATCCCCCTGAAGTCAAAACAGACCTAGAAAGTCATTGTGATGATCTCTTGTGTTTCATCTGTAGGGGTCATGCAGGCAGGCGGCACAGCTTCCTTGCCACAAGTGTAAAGCGCAGGGCTCTGGATCTCCAAAGCAGCAAACATGGGGCACTGCACAATGCAGCACTGCAAGCACACACAGCGTTAGCTTACAGGTCCCTGCAAGGTACCCTGCACCGCCATTAGTTAGTCTTTATGGTCTGGAGACCTCTAAACGGATCGCAGAATACAGACTCATTCAGGCTGGCAAAGACCCTTGGGATCATCGAGTCTAACCATCAACCCTACCTTCCCAGTTCACCCCTAAACCAGATCCTTCAACACCTCATCCAAACGATCTTTAAACACATCCAGGGATGGCCACTCAAGCACCTCCCTGGGAAGCCCATTCCAGTGCCTGACCACCCTTGCTGTGAAAAAATTCTTCCTAATGTCAAGTCTAGACCTCCTCTGTTCTAACTTGAACCCATTCCCTCTTGTTCTATCACTAATTGCTTGTGAGAAGAGACCAGCACCAACCTCTCCACAATGCCCTTTCAGGTAGTTGTAGAGAGTGACGAGGTCTCCTCTCAGCCTCCTCTTCTTCAAACCAAAGAGGTGGCTCAGTTGATAGCAGGTCACACAGAAGACCAAGTGCACCTCTAAACCATGAGTTGGTTTTAGTTCATCCTTTCCAGCCTGTTCGTATCTACTGCAGTAAGATAAGCACGTCCCACTCACACGGTACCGCTTGGTTCAGCTGGTGAAGAAGAACATTAAGCAGCAGGAGACAGCATTAAAAATCATTTCCTAAGGACGTAAGAATCATTTGAGTGCATAACTAAATACAGATCAGTTGCACTGCCTCTACACGGAACGAGGGTATCACTGCATCATCCGAAAGGGCGCACAAGTGATGAGGAGCATTAGCTTGAAACTGCAGCGAGATTACCAAGGGTCTCCAGCCTTCAGCAGGGAAGATCTTCAACGAATCCCCTCCACCTTGAGGAAGCAGTCAGGTACAACCCACTCATCCTCACGACTCCATCCACAAAACCCACTCCATCTTTGACTGAGCATCGGAAAACATTCTCACACTTCAACACTGGAAATCCACTCTGTGGAAATTCATTCTACTCAAACTGAAGCTGATTGTTCCACCACATAGCTCAGTGTTCGGGCAACGTGCTGTCCGGTGACATACAGCTATTATTCCTAGGAGTAAGTCAGGATGTCCCGTGCTCTGTAACACTACTAAGAGGTTAAGTCACCCTCACGGCATGCTTAGCTTCACCCTGTCAAATCAAGCCATCAGCGCAGGCAATGAATTCTCTTTAAATTAGTATCTGAGGTGAAGGACAGCTTTACCTGCATAGTGCACAGGGATTTCTATCTTTGGCCCGATGACGTAGTGACCCTCCTCCAGACTGTGGGCTGTAATTGTTGTCCACTGCCGACACGAGTGGATTAGAAGGTAATCGCTCTCTCGAAGGCCTTCCACGGTTTCTCCTGCAAAACAGACGTAGGGGTTTTGTTTAAAAACACAGTACTCACACTTACTATAGAATCACAGAATCATTCAGGTTGGAAACGACCCCTGGGATCATCGAGTTCAACCATCACAGAGTCACAGAACATTAGGGACTGGAAGGGACCTCCAAAGATTATCCAGTCCAATGCCCCTGCCAGGGCAGGATCCCCTAGACCAAGATGCACAGGAACACATCCAGGCGGGTTTTAAACATCTCCAGAGAGGAGATTCCACAACCCCCCTATTCCAGTGCTCCATCACCCTGACTATGAAGAAGCTCCTTCTGACATTTATTGTGTCTAGGTGATCCTGCTGTGGCAGGGGGATTGGACTGGATGATCTTTCGAGGTCCCTTCCAACCCCTAATGATTCTAGGATTTATATGGAACCTCGTGTGTTCAAGCTCACACTCACTGCCCCTTGTCCTGTCACTAGATGACACTGAGAAGAGCCTGGCTCCATCGTCCTAACACCCACCCTTCACATATTTATAGACATCAACCCCTACTCTAGAAGGTTACCCCCAAACCAGATACCCCAACACTACATCTAAGCGACTTTTCAACACATCCAGGGATGGGGGCTCAGCCACCACCCTGGGCAGCCCAGTCCAGCGCAGGAAGAATTAGGAAAACTTCACAACAAGCACTTTGCTCTTAGCACTGATTAATTTTTCAGACCTTTTGGTACTGAAAAATGCAACAAAGTGCATTTCACTGCCACGCAGGGCTCATTTTTGCAGTGTAAGCTCCTCACCTTACGGAAAACAACAGCCCAGCAACGCAACACAGCGCAGGACCCCAAGAGCACAGCTGTCAGATTCCTCAGCAGTGGCTCAGGGGCTCTTTGCATCTCTATTTGTGTCTGCCTGCCTCACTTGACAGGAATACTGGAGAGCTCTTTCAATTTTTAAACAAAGCACATTTTCCTGTCTTGAAGGGTCATCCCACTGCCCTACAGCCACTTGAAGCTCAATCTTGTTCATCACGATGAAGTAGTTTAGCATCACCAAGGGAGTCCTGGTGGACAACAGGCTCAATCTGAGGGAACAGTGTGCTGCAGCGGCAGAGAAAGCCAGCAAAGATAAAGAAGTCATTACTCCACTCTGCTCAGCCCTTGTCAGGCCCCATCTGGAACACTGTGTTCAGTTTTGGTCCTCAAGACCCAAAAAAGATGTTGAGAGGCTGCAGAGGGTCCAGAGAACAGCCGCAAGGATGATCAGGGGACTGGGGAGCTCCCACAATTGGAAAGGCTAAGAGAGCTGGGTCCAGCCTTGAAAAAAGACGGCTTAGAGAAGACCTTATCACCGTGTTCGAGGATTTAAAGTGGCCACAAAGGAGATGAGGGCACCCTTCTTACAATGGAGAGCACAAGGAGAAATGGGTACAACTCACTCATGGAGAGCAAATGCAAGACTAAACTTTTGCACAGTGAGAACCATCAGCCATTGGAATAATCTCCCCGGGGAAGTGGTGGATTCCCCAACATTGGATGCTTCTAAGATTCAGCTGGAGAGGATGCTGGTCCATCTTTCCTAGATAATACTTGTGCCAGGAGAAGATGAACCAGATGATCCTTGAGTTCTCTTCCAACCTGGTTGTGGAGTCTCCTTCTCTGGAGACGTTTAAAACCCACCTGGATGTGTTCCTGTGCAACTGCATCTAGAGGATCCTGCTGTGGATTGGACTACATGATCTTTCAAGGTCCCTTCCAGTCCCTAATGTTCTGTGATTCTATGACCTCTACAAGTAGCTATAAACTTAATCCTAATACTTAATAAGGAGAAAGTTGAAAACCCACCAAAAACCACACAAAATCCTTTCTCAAAGCTAAACTCAGCCAGAAGCCTCCTCAGATAATGTCTAGTTCATACCTATAACGCCCTCTCATCTGACAAATACACCCCAAACACAGCCAGAGATCCAGCTCTCCTTTCTTTCCTGGTTCCTACAACCTGTTTAAAACCCTCCTGGGCCATGTTCCTGTGTGACTTCATCTAGGTGATCCTGCTGTGGCAGGGGGATTGGACTGGATGATCTTTCAAGGTCCCTTCCAGTCCCTAATGGTTCTATGATTCTTTCTCTGGATGTCTTTACAGCAGCCTCAGGAACACTCAGGAGACTCTAAACACAGGCCAAGAATAACGAAGCTTTAAATTTCATTCTCCTTCTCTCCCACCAGCCCTCTGCAGTTCCAGCCAAGAAGAAAAGCACTAAGTTTAGCTCTGGAATCAAGTTTGGACAAAACCCACCGTCTTCACAACAAGCTGCACTTTCCACTGTCCTCTGGAATTCCTGAAAGTCAGCGGAAGACCGAGACTGTCCTCAGCCTGGGGCAGCAGACATCTCCCCTGATCAAACTCTGCCACAGAGAGCCGTATCCCACTGGTTTTTGCCCACACCAGGCAATCTTTTCCACCACAGGCAACGGCTACTACACACCCCATTCCTGCCTGATTTCATGCTCCCATTCTATCGGAAAGCAACCTCCTACACGTTTCAAACTGCAGCAACTGGTGTGTGCGGTGTGTGAACGGTCAGACTTTAAATCAGGCAGGACCACTACAACCATCTGCTCCAGCACACTCTGGCCACGGGATTCTGCTTGTTTCCTCCAGAAGCCTGGGTTTCACTAAAGGAGGGACTGACCCCATCGCAACCTGCAGAGCACAAGAGATGCCCTTAAAACCCACCTGGACACGTTCCTGTGCGGCTTGGTCTAGGTGATCCTGCTGTGGCGGGGGATTGGACTGGATGGTCTTTCGAGGTCCCTTCCAATCCCTAATGATTCTATGATTTTATGATTAGACTGGATGATCTTTCAAGGTCCCTTCCAATACCTAATGATTCTATGATTTTATGATTAGACTGGATGATCTTTCAAGGTCCCTTCCAATCCCTAATGTTCTGTGATTCTATGATTTTATGATTGGACTGGATGATCTTTTGATGTTCCTTCCAATCCCTAATGCTCTGAGGGCTCCTTGGATCACATTCCTTAGCAGCCCAGCCAGGCAGACACTAGTTTAACACCAGTTCCTGCTCACTGAGAAGCACCATCCCTACACCCACCAGCGCACTGGGAGAAGGGACCTTGTAAAGCCAAAGGAAGAGTTGGCATGCAGCATGGGTAAGAACTCTGTGGTCTCACCCACATCTTGGGTGTTCTGTGAGAGGACGTTTCGGGCAGGAGTCACCGCTGACCCTAGCTACGTGACTCTGCTTGCAGCCCAGCCACCCCTCACCGAACAGCCACAGGTACCCCATACAACTTCTTCCCCTGCCTCAGCAACACGAGTTATGCAAGTCTTTTCTTAATCACATTCTAACTACGTGGGAGAGAACTGAGTAGTCCTCACATCCACCAACCATGCAACCCGGTTCTCACCTATTCAACATACTCCTACACGGCTGTTTACACCAAAATGAGATGCCATGAGAACACAGGCCACTCATCCTTAGCAACTGTCATGATCAAATATGGATTAGAGCTCTATCTCCCTCACCCTCTCCTCCCCACCCCACATGCCTGCAATCTGATTAAACCACTACAAAGAACCTACAGGTAAATACTTGTGTGGGGTTTTTTTTCCCCCCAAATGAAAGCCAGAGAAGCAATGAACCACCACGCACAACTCCCCACCCTTCCCCATTTTGTCTACCTCCTTCCAAAATATGAGTCAAGTTTATTCATAGTAGAGTCTGAGATGAACAAACCCATGATTCGCTACCAGCACCTCAAACCTACAACGAGCGTCACCACCCAACCCTGCCTGACGATAAAAGCCTCACATCCACCTGTACTGGTTCCTACACAAGCTGTGCTCCTGTGAGTACCCTGACTCTTGCTTCTGGCAGAGAGGGACCCGGGGGTTCTGGTTGACAGGAAGATGAATCTGAGCCAGCAGCGTGCCCAGGTGGCCAGGAAGGCCAGTGGCATCCTGCCTTGTATTAGAAATAGTGTGGCCAGCAGAAGTAGGGAGGTTATCATCACCCTGTATTCGGCACTGGTGAGGCCACATCTTGAGCACTGGGTCCAGTTTTGGGCACCTCAGTGCAAGAGACATGTGGAGGCGCTGGAGCAGGTGCAGAGGAGGGCAATGAAGCTGGTGAAGGGACTGGCAAACACATCTCTTGAGGAAAGACTGAAGAGCTGGGGCTCTTTAGTTCGAAGAAGAGGAGGGTGAGAGGAGACCTCATCACTCTCTACAACTACCTGAAAGGACATTGTGGAGAGGTTGGCGCTGGTCTCTTCTCACAAGCAATTAGTAACAGAACCAGAGGGAACGGATTCAAGTTAAAACACGGGAGGTTTAGCCTGGATATTAGGATGAATTTGTTCACAAAAAGGGCAGTCAGGCACTGGAATGGGCTGCCCAGGGAGGTGGTTGAGTCTCCATCCCTGGATGTGTTTAAAGACTGTTTGGATGAGGTGTTGAGGGATGTGGTTTAGGGGTGAACTTGTAAGGTAGGGTAGGTGGACTTGATGACCCCGGGGGTCTTTTCCAACCAGAGTGATTCTGTGGCCACGACCAGTGTTTGGGCTGTAGCTACTCCTCGTGTGCTCGCTGCCAATTGTAGTTACATGATCCATCCCCACACGATCCCTAAAAGCTACAAACATTGCAGAGTCGACCCTTGCTGAAGGGCAACTGCAGAGGGAATGCCGACCATGAAAGGCAAAGTGTTCGGATGCTGATACAGTTAAAGCAAAGTTAATTGCTTAATCAAGAGTCCCATTAACCACCAGCTACTTGAAATTCCAATACTGCTTTAATAACCCCTTCCAGTTCCAAAAGTGGATAACACACATTGGGCAAATCTTGGCTCTGCACTGTAAATAGTCCAAATCTCAAATTAACAACTGCTGTAAGACTAGACGTAGGAGATCTCAATGGCTAAGCTTGGAGATGAAGTCCAGCTCTCACTTGCAGTTTTTAAGGACCAGGAGAGAAACAGAGGCTGGCTGTGTGAGCCAGGGAGAGAGTTTACGCATGGCAAAGCTGTGGCACACAAGGCAGCTCATTTCTTTTGAGGCCAGCACTGATCTCCCCCCAGGTTAATGCCACCACTAAAGACACAGTTTCAGCCAGTTCAGCACTTCATAATTTCAGAATGTCTGGGGTAAAGCCTCAGAGAAGAGACATTTAAAACCTGCCTGGATATGCTCCTGTGCGACTTGGTCTGGGTGATCCTGCTGTGGCAGGGGGATTGGACTGGGTGATCTTTGGAGGTCCCTTCCAATCCCTGACGTTGTGTGTTCTGACCCCGAAAAGAAAATTCACACAGGTTCCAGACGTTGAGCTTTGCCAAAGACAGCAATGACTTTTCAACACCAACCACTAAAGAAAAATAATGAAACAAATGCAAAAAAAACCCCTACAACCCAAACAAAAAAGCAACCAACCAACCAGCCTTCCCAACAACCAACTTCTAATCTTCTCCTCCTAGCACTGAGAAACCAACACTCAAGTCACTGCAAAATGTGCAGACCAACATGACTCATTCACTCGCAGCAACTACAGCGCTAAAAATAAGCGGTGATCTACAGGAATATAAACGCTTTATAACGCCACACACTTTGTCATCTTGGCTGGGAGTTTGCATCACTGCCCTAAAGCATAAGCTTTGCGTCCGTGGACGCTAAAATAGCAGGTAACGAGCAATTCGGAGAAAGGGAAGCAGTTGCATGTGAGGTTCCAGCAGTGTAACAGATACCATTTACACCCGCCAGATGAACCAGATACCACCTCCTCCTGCCAGGAAGATGGTTATGGAGACATTCCTCTCATCTCATTCATCACAGAAGACTGTGAAGTGAGCTTAATGCTGTCCCCTGCGCATTAGCTCAAGCCTGCACAGTTTGCCCTGCCTAGAACGAAAAGGTTTACAGAAAGGAGCTAGGAGCTCATGAGAAACTTAAGGTCGCTTTTGCAGAATAGCTGGTGAAGAAGATGCCTGCAAAAACCCAGAGGAAACTCATCAAGACTTTGGGCCATGTGTTTTCATTAAGCCTGAACACCATCTGCATGTGAGGTAACATCACAGAATCACGGAATATTAGCCATTGGAAGGGACCTCGAAAGATCATCCCCCTGCCACAGCAGGATCACCTAGACCAAGTCACACGGGAACATGTCCAGGGGGGTTTTAAACGTCTCCAGAGAAGCTATCATCATGCTGAGGAGCCGCACTCGCACGGCGCCTGCTTCGCTGAGTTCTCCCTGCCTTACAAACGAGCCATACATGAAGATGTGCCTCCCCACCACGAACAAAGCGCAGCCCCAGCCAGTACGAAATGAAGCGATATCGTTAACAACAAAAGATGGCATTATGGACCTCGTGGCTCTGTGGAAAGAGATGTTTCAGGTCAGAGGGAGGTCACACCACTAGCACGAAGATAATTGCTGGTGCTGCTTTTCCACCCCAGAAGAAGGAATCTGCCACACCACACACCAGGCAGCTTGGTAAGAGCTGTCTTGATTTTGCGAAGGCAAACTTGGGTTTCTGGAGACATCAGCCAGCGGCACTGCTGTCACACCTTCGGGTGGATTTCATTCCTTTTCATCTTATTGGGAGACTGACAACAGGCAAAAGCTGAAGCCAAGGCTGGCTCCTCTCAGAATCACAGAACATTAGGGATTGGAAGGGACCTCAAAAGATCATCTAGTCCAATCCCCCTACCAGAGCAGAATCACTTAGACCAAGTTGCACAGGAGCATGTCCAGGTGGTCACTGGAAGGGGCTTCCCAGGGAGGTGGCTGAGTTGCCACCCCTGGAGGTATTTAAGAAACACGTAGATGTGGTGTTTCACGACCTGCTACAGCGGGAGGGATGGAAGGGGTTAGTTTGTCTTAATTGATCAATCAGGTATTTAGGGTTTTTGTTGTTGTTGGGTCTGGTTGGACTCAACGATCTAGGAGGTCCTTTCCAACCATGATTATTCTATGAGTCTGTGATTTTCCAGTGTAACTGGCAGGGGGATTAGACTAGATGATCTTTTGAGGTCCCTTCCAATCCCTAATGATTCTATGATAACTGAGGCTGAGCATCAATTTGTATTGAAGTGTGAATTCAAGGAGCAGTATAAATTCCATCCCTTAGAGGATAAAGACCAGGCTCCCAACAAATCCTCTCTGGTTGAATATATGCAGTGGGGGAGAAGCAAAAGGGATCAAGTACATGACCACTCAGTACAGAGCAACATACTCTATTCTATCTGTTAATCAGACCCCTGCAGTGCTGCCATACCTGACCTTCTGGCAGCAGTTGCCTTTGAGGGTAGGAATCACAGAATCATTCAGTTGGAAAAGACCCCCAAGATCATTCAGTCCAACCATCAACCCTACTCTACAGGGTCACCCCTAAACCACATCCCCCAACACCACATCTAAGTGACTTTTAAACTCATCCAGGGATGAGGACTCAACTACCACCCTGGGCAGCCCAGTCCAGTGCCTGACCACTCTCTCTGGGAAGAATCTCTTCCTGATGTCCAGTCTAACCTTCCCCTGTTGAAGCCTGAAGCTCTTTCTTCTGGTTCTGTCCCTAATGACCTGTGAGCAGAGCCCAGCACCAACATCTCTACAGATGTTGTAGAGATGTTGTATCTCTTTCAGACAGTTGTAGAGAGCGATGAGGTCTGCCCTCAGCCTCCTCAGCCTCAAACCAAAGAGCCCCAACTCTCTCCATCTCTCCTCATCAGATTGGTTCTCCAGACCCTTCACCAAAATGAAACAAGCAAGCGCCCTTTTCCCCTCAGCAGCACAGACCTCATCTAAAGTCAGTGGTTTTGGTATTTCAGGCAGATCAAGGTGATCCTGCTCTGGCAGAGGAACTGGACTTGATGATCTTTCAAGGTCCCTTCCAATCCCTAATGTTCTGAGTCTGCGAGCAACACTGCAGCAACGGACTGTCCCACTTCCCACCTACCCCAGCACCATCACCTCCAGCACTCAGTCATGTTATCACAGCAGCGTCTCACGGGCAGAACAGGTGCCTCTTCTCTTACAGGACATTTCACTAACACCTAATCTTTTCTTCTTTTCATAGAATCATCATGGCTGCAAGGGACCTCCAGGATCATCAAGCCCAGCCTCTCAACATCTCCCTAGCCCCTAGACCATGGCCTCAAGTGCTCTAGCTACTCTGTTTTTAAACACCTCCAAGGACACCCCCACCTCCCTGGGCAGCCTGTTCCAGTGCCCAACCACTCTCTCAGGAAAGAACTTCTTCCTAAGATCCAATCTGAACCTCCCCTGACACAACTTCAGGCCGTTTCCCCTCATCCTATCATTAATCTGGGAGAAGAGACCAGCACCACCCTCACTATAACCTCCTTCTAGGTAGCTGTAGAGAGCAATGAGGTCTCCTCTCGGCCCCTCTTCTCTAGACTAAATAATTGCAGTTCCCTCAGCTGCTTTCCACAGTGCCTGATTTCCAGACCTTTCCCCAGCCTCGTTGTCCTTCTCTGGCCCTGCTCTAGCCCCTCAGTGTCCTTCTGATACTGTGGTGCCCAAAACTGGACCCATTACTCAAGGGTCTGTACTCACAAGTTCAGAGTACAGGGGTACCATCACCTCCCTACTCCTGCTGGGTACTCTGTTCCTGATCCAGGCCTTGTGTTCAAATCTGTGTTCTAGTGTTATGGAATCATGGACTGTTATATATTGGAAAGGGCCTCAGAGCTCATCTCCAACCCCCTGCCAGTGGCAGTGATGCATCTCAACCAGACTGAGCTGCTCAAGGCCTCATCCAGCCTGGTCTTGAACATCTCCAGGAAGGGGGCAGCCACAGCCTCTCCAGGCAGTCAATTCCAGAGTCTCTCCACCCTGGTACTGAAGAACTTCTTCCTCAGATCTAGTCTGAACCTCCTCTCCTGTGGTTTCAAACCCGCTCTTCAGAGCAGAAGACTCCATAACCATTCTGCCCATTGGGATGGGAAAAGTGGGGAAAGCCACGTTGGGATGGTGGGGAATCCAGATAAAAGAATGGGCCTGTGCCAGTCAAACAAAATCCTACTGGGAGTGGGCAGAGTGTGCTGGAGTGGGTCCAGAGGAGCAACAAGGTTGGGGAAGGGGCTGGAGGGAAAGGCGGATGAGGGAGCTGGGGGTGTTTAGCCTGGAGGAGACTCAGGGGGGACCTTCTCCCTCTCCAACTCCCTGAAGGGAGGTTGGAGTCAGATGGGGCTAAGGCTGTTCTCCCAGGCAACCAGTGCCAGGACCTGAAGCTGCCAGGGGAGGGTTAGGTTGGATTTTAGGAAGTACTTCCTCAGGGAAAGGGAGATCAGAGCCTGGACTGGACTGCCCAGGGCAGTGGTAGATTCCCCATCCCTGGAGGTGTTGAAGGGCAGCCTGGCTGTGGCCCTTAGTGTCCTGGTCTGGCTGATGGAGTGATGTTAGGAGCTGGGCTGTATGAGCTCAGAGGGCTCTTCCAGCCTCCATCATTCTGGGATTCTGCAAGCCTGAAGGAGCATCCCCAGTGCAAGAGGTGTCAGGAAAACAACCATCCCAGCCTGTAACTACCCCTGCTGTCTAGGCTTTTTCCTTCAGCATCCTGAATCCAAACCCACTGTCCTGTGTGACGCTACCTGCCACTGCTATTGGGTTTTGTCTCATCCTGTGCTGATGCTGTCTCTGATGTTGCTCTTTGCAGGGGTGTGAACACATTCTCTCCGGAGGGGAGGCTGTTCCAGGTGGAGTATGCCATCGAGGCCATAAAGGTAGTGTTATCTCCTCCTTACCTCACAGTGAGGCTCAGGGCTCTTTCAAACCCAGCTCCTGGTTTTGGGTGGAGAAGAACCAGGCAGGTTCTGACCATTCAGCCTCTGGCCTTGCTCTGTGGGATTTGGCTGGTTCCCAGGGAAGCGCTGGGCAAGACTTGCTGCTTCTTGCCTAGCCACTCACCTCTGCCTTGTGGGAGGGCAGCTGTGTGCCAATGCTTGATTCCTTCCTCCAGCCAAACTTCCTGCAGCTCTGCCCTTTTATGCGTCATGAGGAATCAAAACCCCATTGATACCGCTTAAACACAGGGGAATATCCCACCCTATGTCTCCTACTGACCAATTTACCCCCAAACCAAGCACAATCCAATGATTTTAATCATCAAATCGAAGCTGATGTTGAAGCAGGAGATCCTGAGTGCCTGTAAACAGTAGAACACTGCTTCATCTTTACCTGAGCTAACACAGTGTCTCCTTCTCCTCCCTGACCTTTACAATGTTAAATAATCCCTTAAGAAGACCCCAAAGTGACCATTTTTATCTCATTGGGTCAATTTTTCTCTACCTAGTGCTTTCACATCTCACTTTCCTGTGGTGTTACTTACTCTTCATTAAGAAATATTCTGGTTTCTGATGGTGTGGATGTTTACTGGGAACTAAATTTAACCTTTGGGACCAGAGGTGAAGCAAAGAAACTCTGAGCAGCCTCAGGGATAAAGCAGGTGCTGGCTTTACCCTTCTTGTGCTGGCATTAGCTCCTCTAAATGCTATTTAGATGAGGAGGTGAAAAAGGCAAAGCAGTCATTAAAACTTTGGGAAGTGAAAGCTCTTTGAAGGGCATCAGTCCTATGGCTGCTTACCATTCCCCACCTTAGCCCAGCACTGAGGGGATCACTGCAGCTCCAGCGGCTCTTGCAACACATTAACACGAGGAGGGGCAGAGGAGGAGTTTTGCTTGGTGCCTTGTAGCTTCAGGAACAGCAACTTCACTTGAAATGCTGGTTGGGCATCCATCCAGCCCTTCCTCTGGGTTTGTGTGCAGCTAGGACAGGTTGTAGGAGCCGTCTTGTACAGCCTCTAAAACCACCAGTGCCCACAGCAGGGAGCGGTGCTGCACAAAACACTCTGGTTGCTGTTGTAAGTGTTGTGGAGTTGTGGATCCCCTGGGGATGCTGGGGAGAAACAGCTCATGGAAAGAAAAATGCCCAAGTCACAAGTACAGTCTGTCCGGTGGAGTTAAGGCTGTTATGTGGAATCCTTCTCCACTCTTGGGGAGGAATGAGTCCCCAGGATGTGGTCTTTCCGTTCTCTTGCCTGTGGGCTCCCCAGTCCCTGTGGGGTTTCAGTGGGTGAGTTTCTCACAGGTGGGTTTTGGTGTCGGTGACTTGATTGTCTCTGAAGGAAACCACCTACAAACCATGCTGGTAGGTGCTGGGAACTGGGTTATGGTGGTAACTATGTGGTGGTTTCTAGCTGGGTTCCACAGCCATCGGGATCCAGACCTCAGAGGGTGTCTGCCTGGCTGTCGAGAAGCGGATCACATCCCCGCTGATGGAACCCAGCAGCATTGAGAAGATTGTTGAAATTGATTCCCACATCGGTAAGGACAGAGGAGTGAGTTTGGGGAGAGGTCCTGGGAGCTATCCCTCGAGGTTGAGGGTTGTATAACAAGACTTTATCCCCCGGGAGTATCAGAAGCAGTGTTTTTTAGGGTTAGAGCCTTCACTGTGGACAGCCCTGCCATCTCCCAGTGAACACCAGCGCCTGGTCACTGCTTTTCCAGGCTCCAGGCCAGCAGGACATAGTTAGAGGAGCACCTCCCCACTTCAGTGACCTGCCTCATGAAAGCTCATCCCAAATTTAGCTCCAGGGAGAGCAGAGAATTGCTGTGAAAGGCTTGACTCACAGCCAGCTTCTCCCAGAGCACTAATGTTTCCGTGCTCTAGCAGCCTCCTGTGCTGTGAGGGGCCCGCAACTGGCTTATGACCAAATATGTCGCCTTGAAAAGCTGGAGACCTCCAAAACACCCACATTGCTGCTGACATGGGTGATGGAAGGAGCTCCTCCAGAGTTTAATTTCCCCCTCCCATGCACTTCCTGCAGCAGGGTTTGTGCTGGAGGCTCTTATTGCCTCCCCTCCAGCCAGCTGTCCCCACTCTGTGAGATGCAGGTTCCTATCCTGTGGGTTAGATTCTCTCAGAAAGCCTCCAGTGTGGCTCCTTTGACCAGTTCAGATTTGAGGTGTGACTGGGAGAACTGGCTTCTGTAGCTGCCCTGCAGCAGGGTGTCCATCCCTATTCCTGTCCTGGCCTCCTCCTTCCCTCCCTGGACTGGCTGGGGGATTCCTGGGAGTCTGGGAACGGGGGTCACAGTGGATTGGTGCCCTGACTCGTGGTTTCCCTCTCTGCTGGCAGGGTGTGCAATGAGCGGTCTGATTGCTGATGCAAAGACTTTAATTGACAAAGCAAGAGTGGAGACTCAGGTAGGACTTGACCCTTCCTCTATTCACACAGCAGCACTTGGCCCCAGGGTAATTCAGGAGTCTCTGGTGTGGAAGGAGCATGGAATCACTGGATTGTTTGGGGTAGAAAAGCCCTTTAAGCTCCTCAGATCCAGCTGTTTCCCAGGTCCCCACTAACCCCTGTTCCTCACTCCATATCTTCTCCCAGTACTCCCCAAAGTCCTTGGAGACTCAGAGGCTGTTCTGCAAGAGACAGGAGCAGGGTTATGGCCTCCCCCACAAACAGAATCCCCGACTCTGGGGCTGCAAAACATCCGTCCCAAACAAACCCTCCATCCTGGGGTAACAGAATCATTTGGGGTAGAAAAGCTCTTGAAGCTCCTGGAGACCAGCTGCTCCCCCAGCACTGCCAGGGCCCCACTGAACCCTGTCCCTCACCCTACAACTCCATGGCTCTCCAACCCCTCTGAGGATGGGGACTCCCCCCACTGCCCTGGGCAGCCTGGGCCAGGCCTGGGGAACCCTTTAGAGGAAGAAGAAAATGTTCCTCAGGGCCAACCTCGCCCTCTCCTGGGGCAACTGGAGGCCACTTCCTCTCCTCCTGCTGCTTGTTCCTGTGGAGAAGAGACTGATCCCCCCCTGGCTCCAACCTCTTCCAGTTTAGGCAGTTGTGGATAGCCAGAAGGGCTTCTCTGAGCCTCCTTCTCTCCAGGCCAACCCCCCCAAGTTTGCTCAGCTGCTCCTCACAGCACTGCTGCTCCAGCCCCTTCCCCAGCACTGTTTTGTGGTTCCACTCATTACAGCAGAGGAGCAGGATGTTCCCAGGGTCCATCACTTCCTTGGGGCTTTAACAGAACAAACAGATGAAGCAGCCTCGGATGTATTTTCATTTCTTTCATGTTGCACATTGGATGGGTATCTCCCAGCAGGTTCTCCAGTGGTCTGAGCCCTGGCGTATTTGCTCCAGAGACTGAGTTGGCTGGCTGTCAGTGTTTTGACAAGAAAGCATTCTGTTGCTGTATTGCTGACTCCTTCAATTTACTCAGTGCCTCAGCTACTCAGAGGTTCCAGCTACAAGTCTCCACACTGTTGTAAAGACTTTTCCTGTGGAGTGTTCCTGCTCAGTCTCCCTCTGTAGACCCAGATAACCCCATCACCTCAAACAGACACTGGGATCAAGTGCTCCAACCTTGTGTTTTCCCTGTATCCCAGGGCCTGATTATCCCAGAGTTTTGGGGCAATCCCTGCTCAGACTTCCTGGTCTGTCCAGCTTCTCCATCTTATTCCCTCCTCCATGTGAAGTGGCAGTTCCTGGGTGCCCAGAAGGTGGTTACCTTTCTGGCTCCTCATGTTTTTTAGGAACAACGTGACTAATTCCTGCCTTTATCCTCATTTTATTGCCCCTGCAGAACCACTGGTTCACCTACAATGAAACCATGACGGTGGAGAGCGTGACGCAGGCTGTGTCTAACCTGGCACTGCAGTTCGGCGAGGAGGACGCTGACCCCGGGGCAATGGTGTGGAGCTGTGGGGGAGGGAATGTGCTCTGTGGAGGGGGCTCCCATCAGCTTTTGGCCTTGGTCTAACCCACTGCCTCCTTTCTGTTGCAGTCCCGTCCGTTTGGTGTCGCTCTGCTTTTTGGAGGAGTCGATGAGAAGGGACCCCAGCTGTAAGTTCAGCTCTTTTAAGCCAGGTTAGAGCTTTGGGAAGAGACCACAGCTCTGCTCAGACTTCCCAGGACACTGTAGCAACTCTCTTCTGGGATTTGACTTAAGCCAAACACTCGGGGTTATCCCATTATGTCCCAGTTAATGCTTTTAAACCCTTCCCTGCTTTTGCAGCAGCTTCAGCACTGCTCAGGGTTGAGGGGAACCACCAGGTCTTCACTCAGACCTTGGTTTTTAATGTCATTTCCTAGGCAGGAGTGGCGGTGTTAGAGCTCTCCTCATTCCCAGTTTATTCATACTTTTCCCTAAAGGACTAGCAGAGCTACCTGTAACTTAATCCGTGGAGCCTGCTGTGACATTCCTGGGGGAGCTGGTGGAGGGTCTGTAACCTGAACTGGGAGTGCTTCAACCCAGGGGAACAGCCCAGCAGAGCCAGGCCAATAACATCTCCCACTAGTGAACACATACTAATTTTATTAAAACAAAACTGATGCTAAGAGGCAAAATCCAAAGGAAAAGGATTCTGCTGTGAGTCTGGAGGCTCCTTCCAGCTCACCAGCCCAGTGACTCTAGCACTGCTCAAACTGCAGTCCTTTCCTCTGGCTGCCAGGAGAGACCCTCTGCAGACTCCCTGAGGAGGCTGGATGCAGCGAGGGCTGCCTGGGCTCTGCCCCACATCTCCCTGCTGAGGAGGAGCAGTGTTCTTGGGTCTGGCAGGACAATCCTTGGGGCACAGCTGCCCTTCTCGCTGTCTGACCTCCATGTTCCCGCAGGTTTCACATGGACCCATCAGGCACATTTGTCCAGTGCGACGCCAGAGCCATTGGCTCAGCCTCAGAAGGCGCCCAGAGCTCTCTACAGGAGGTTTACCACAAGGTAAAAGGGGCTGGGTTTGGGCTGCCACCTCACGAGATGCAGACATATGATTTACAAGGTTCAAGGTGCTGTGTGAGCTGCTTGGGGTGGGGACTCGGCCCTTGGCAGCAGGGCTGGGTGCCAGCACTGTCAGCGAAGGGTGAGGAGGTCCACTGCTACCAGCAGCACCCCCCACCAGGCTGGAGTTGGAACATGAAGCTACTCTCAAAGATGCTGCTCTCTGCTGGGTGATAATCAAACCCCTTGTCGGGAGAGAGGGAGGGAGCACTCTATAAATAAAAGAACTCTCCACAGGCATCAGACTCGGGCAGTGTAAAGCAAGCGGCTTTGCTTCACCCAGCCAGTTTCAGTCAGGCCTTACTGGCCCTTTTTGATAGTAAATAGGGACTTTTCTTCCATCCACAAGGAGCAAGAGCTGCCTATTATGTGTGGTTTGAAAGCCAGCACTAATGAAAAGCACAATTGCTGCTGATTGATTGCTGGGAAGAATTCCAGCCCCAGGATTCACTAATTTGTTTTGCTAAATTATGATTTCTTCACGAAATTGTTCAAATTCTGCAGCTCTTGTATCTCAAGAACTGTTTTCCCAGTGCAGAGCTGCTGCAGACCCAGCTATTGTCACTCTGGGACTGTCAGCCGGCCACGCTCTGCTTCCCTCTCACACAGGGATTTACGTGATTAAAGCCTGAAGGCTGCAGCCAAGGGGAATCCGGCTTTTCAGTGCTTATTGTGAGGGAACTGCTTGACAGATGGTAACTGGGGAAGAGAAACGGACCCTTGTGTCCCTATCCTGCCTGGAAGGTTCATGTGCCCAGATTAACAGTCCTTAAGCTCTGTAAAAAGTCACAGAGCAGCAGCAAGTGGCCCTCCTGGCGATTGATAACTTGTTAAGCTTTCAAATTCACCGCCAGCCGCAGGATCGGGGGATTTGAGTGGAGAAGGGAGGGTGAACGGCTGCTGCCCTGTTTGGGATGGGGATAACTGGTGAGAGCTCCCTTGGAGCACTGATGAGGCCTTGACTGCTGGTTTGTTTCACAGTCCATGACGCTGAAGGAAGCCATCAAATCCTCCCTTGTCATCCTAAAACAAGTTATGGAGGAGAAGCTGAACGCGACCAACATCGAGGTAATGGCGTGGCCGCTGTTGGGGCACAGACACTACGCTCTGCCTGTAGCCTTTGGGTCCTTGGTGCTGCTCCCACCACAGGGGTCTCAGTGGTCACTCTACCTCCAGAAGGGGTTGTCTCTGCTCCTAGAGCACAGATTTCACTAGTGGAGCAGCTCAGGGCTTCCCAAGCCAGTGCCTAGCTGGCTGTTGTGCTTTTGTAGCCACATGTGCAGTGTAGGGGTGTTTATGTTGAATCAGGGAGGTGCAGCCTGGCAGAACTGATCCCACTGGGGCTACCTGGCCATGGGCTGGGGCTCTGCTGACCTTCCCCAGGCTGAGCCAGAGGGATCAATATTTGATGCCCAGCTTTAGCCATTATTTTCCCTGCTACTTGTAATATTAGACGGAATGAAAATTCTGTGGCTCTGGACTTGCTATATTCAGGCTTGGGGTGCTGCCAGAAAGCTGTTGGACAGAAGGACCAGAGAGGTGAAGCCTCCAGGAGCAAACATGCTCCTTTAACCTCTGCCTGTGGCCCACCAGCAGCCCTGGATATCCTCACAGGCAGAGATACCTGTCCCTTTCACTCCTTTTTAGGTAGCAAAGGTAAAAACTCTTCCAGTTTGATACTGGTGAGATGATAAGCAAGGCTAGTGTCGAATTTGTGTCTATTTCTGGGGGGTTATGAGTGTCTAGACCTCTTCAGGAAGCTCAGTGTGAGCTAACAGTGTTTCTACAGCACAGAAGGCCAACTGGATCCTGGGCTGCGTCAGGAGAAGTGGCCAACAGAGCAAAAGAGGGGATATTCCCCCTTTATTCTGCTCTGGTGAGACTCCACCTCAGATCCTGTGGCCAGTGCTGGTACCCCAACATCAGAAAGACCTGGAGCTGTAGGAGCCAGTCCAGAGGCCACAGAGATGATCCAAGGGTTGGAGCGCTTCTTCTCTGAGGACATGCTGAGGGAGCTGGGGTTGTTCAGCCTCTCAAGGAAGAGAACACTCTTGGGGGGACCTTAGAGCTGCCTTCCAGTCCCTGACGGGAACAGCCAGAAAGGCTGCAGAGGGACTTTTCCCAAGGGGATCCAGTGACAAGGGAAGGGGAAATAGTTTGAAACTGAAGGAGAGGAGGGTCAGACTAGATCTGAGGAAGAAGTTCTTCAGTGCCAGGGTGGAGAGACTCTGGAATCAATTGCCTGGAGAGCCTGTGGCTGCCCCCTCTCTGGAGTTGTTCAAAGCCAGGCTGGATGAGGCCTTGAGTAACCCAGTCTGGTTGAGAGGTGTTGCTGGGCCTGGCAGGGGTTTGGAGGAGATGAGCTCTGAGGTCTCTTCCAGCCTAGGCCAGCATGGGATTCAATACTGAGGAGCCACTGTCCTCCTGTTGTTCTCCCATTCCTCTCTGAACACTGGGAATCATGAATAAAAGCATCTGTCCCATCTTCTCTAAACTAAACACTGCTATTGGGGACCATTAACCACCTTCCTCTATGGGGAAACACCAACAGCTTAGATCCTCAGTCTAGACATGATGCTGGCTGGTTAAAATCTGCTTCCCATCCCACAGCAATCAGTGCCCTCTCAATCAGCCCTAGGTCTCTGGTTGAAGATGGGCAGTACAGTGTGGAGAGCTGGCAGTAGGGGAAGCGTGTACAGTATATCCTGATGTCATGTCCCTGTTTAAACAGGGCTTAACTGTGCTTGGCAGAGCCCTGAAGGGGCTGAAGAATCCTCTTGGGGTTAAGTATGAGGAGAATGTGCAGAGGATTAAAAGGTCTCTATTGACTCAAGACACCCTCCTGACTGAAAAGCTCCTACCTGGAGTGGCTGCTTTTGCTCTCCAGTGGGGTAGAAGAATGTGGGACTCCCATTTATTTCCCCTCTGCTGTGTGATTTTCTGTCTCTCAGCAAAGAGAAGGGGTCCAGTGTGGTTGTGGAAAGGTTAAACCCGTTGACAGTGAAGCCTTCAGTGATGTTTGTGTGTTTGTGCTTTAAATTAATCATTTAAACACTTAAGTTTCCTCATTTAAACCAATAATTTAACACTTCTTGAGGGCTGTGTTAGTTTCAGGGGAGTAAGAGTAGCTGTGGAACTGCAGAGCGGTGCGTTTTGATAGGGTGGATGCCCTTGTTATTGGGTCCCTTTGGGTGCAGGAGCACCCAGATCAGTGAGTTGAGGGACTCCAAGTGGCATCTGCAAGTGTCTGAGAGTGCAAAGCTGGGCCCAGGCTGAGTGTTCAGGATATTTTCCCTTCAGAAAAGCTCACAGATGCCCCCTTTCCACCCCAGGACCTTCTACTGCCACCTTGTGCTGCTGATTTATGGGTGACCCTGCAAGTAGAAAAGTCTGGGAGTTGGCAGGAGCCTCTGCAGCTTCTCTAACCCTTGTGCTGGGCACTAGGGAGGCCCCAGCTCGGCTCCTGAGCTCAGCTCTGGGCCCCTCTCTCAGTGCCAGAAGGACAGGGAGTGTCTATAGCAGGGACAGAGAAGGGCAACGGAGTTGGGGAAGGAGCTGGAGCAGCAGTGCTGTGAGGAGCAGCAGAGGGAACTCAGGGGGTTGAACTGGAGAAAAGGAGGCTCAGGGGAGCCCTTCTGGCTGTCCACAACTGCCTGAACTGGAGGAGGTGCCCGGTAAGATCATGGAGCAGATCCTCCTGGAGGCACTACTAAGACAGCAGAATAGTGACAAGGTGATTGGGTACAATCAGCATGGCTTCACCAAAGGCAAATCCTGCCTGATGAACTGGTGCCCTTCTATGAAGAGGTCACAACATTAATGGATATGGGATGAGCAGCCGATGTCATTTACCTGGACCTGAGCAAAGCCTTTGATACTGTCCCACACCATATTCTGATCTCCGGGCTGGTGAAACATGGGTTGGATGTGTGGACCACTAGATGGGTAAAGAATTGGTTTGATGGCCGCACCCAAAGAGTGGCTGTCAATGGGTCCATGTCCAAGTGGAGGCCAGTGACAAGCAGAGGCCCTCAGGGATCAGTCCTGGCACCAGTCTTGTTCAACATCTTTGTGGGTGACATGGACAGAGGCATTGAGTGCACCC
>JAOXOE010061445.1:0-31905 GCA_028565055.1 Phoeniculus purpureus | reverse complement strand
AATAAGGAAAAATGATTAATTTAGCTCATCAAATTCCATACAACCCCATCAAAGGAAATAAGGAAAAATGATTAATTTAGCTCATCAAATTTCACATGATCCAGCAAATTATAGCAATATTCAGCAAAAAACATCAATACCATTTGAGAAACTTTTCTATCTAAATATCGAACAGTTTGAGTTTTTGAACAAAATCACAGGAAATTCCGAAGCCTCCCTGCTATTTTCCAAGCTCAGATTCTTCTGGCAGAAATATTCTGTCTTGCATAATGGCGAAAAAATAATTATTACCAATATCAAAAAAATATCCTCTTGGTTTGGCTTTTTTTACAAAAAGACATCTTCCCTTTTATCAATTCTGGAAAAGGCCGGATTGATTTCAGTCAAATTAGGTTTATCTCAAGGTATAAAAAGTCTATTTATTGGAATGAGTAAAAAAATTAATTTCGTCCCTTTGAATCACAAGCTTTTTGATTTACTTCATTCGTATACCGGAACCATGAGCTCTCTCGTTTTATTAAGAATATTTTATGGATTTATGAATACTAAAATCGAGAAAGTTGGGAAAAGATGGGTCTCAATAACCCATAAAGAGCTAGCTAAATTTGCAATGGTCAGCACTAAAACGATAGAACGATATCTAGGTAAGATTTCCGATAATATTTCTAAGCTAGATTTTGTCTCTATTAACGTCTTTAGGCGTGACGGGATACCTCAATCCCATTTTCATATTTCTGAAGATTTTATAAATAACATCAAAGAACACATTGCTGAAAACGGGTGGATTGAAGGCTGGTTGCCTGTGGATAACTATTCAGAACATGGCCAAAATTTAACCGAAAATGACGAAATGTCTACTTCTGAAACAGACAAAAGGGCCGTTTCTGAAACAGACAAAAGGGCAGAATCCTATATAAAAGAAATAAATACAGAAAATAATATTATTAATAGCAGTAAAAATGTAGTTGTATTTCCTACATCGGTTAATGAAGAAAAAGTTAGGGATGTTAATTTTGATGAACAAAATGAACGGAGACCAGCATCAGGCTTTGTTAGCAGTTCAAAAAATATTATAAATATTAATAATTACATTCGCTGTGAAGCGATGACCCCTATCATCCGGGTAGATATAAGCGACGAAGATGTTAATTTTTCTGAAAAAGAATTGAGCCATACCCAAAAATCCATAGTGGAAAAAGCTTTTGAGGGGTTAAATAAGGGAGGATTGCTGTTTTCAAATCCAAAGGAAGTCCTCGAGCAGATGATATTTTCCATAGTGAACAAGGAGCAACACCACGGAATTTTAACTTTCACGCATCGGTTGAACAGGATATTGAAGCTGCTTGGTGCAAAGATTTGGTCAACGCCGAAAGGATTTGCTAAGCATTGCCCGTTTGGTGTTGAGCAGAAGCGAAAGAAAGATATAGCGGAAAAATCATGGGAAGCAGAAAAGCGATCAGAATATCAAATTCCAATGGCGTCGAATGAAATCGATAGTGCTTATGTCTCCGAGCAACGCAAAAAAACTACCCAATCCCATCCGTCATTAAATAGCGCTTATAAGCTTAATATAGCGAACAATCGCCAAGTGTTAACCTGCCCTACACCATGCTCGAGATCGTTGAACAGTGAGGCTAAAACAGGGCAAGGATTTTATGTACAATCTTACTCTGATAATAAACCTATGTCAGACAAGCAAAAACATGATGGATTAAAGCAAGTTAGAAATCTTAGAGACATCATCCGTTGCAGCGAAACTACAGTCAGTACACCGAAGGTGAGAAATAGGTATTAATGTTATTAACATTAGTAAAGTATGATCATTATTAATGTTATTACTATTAATAAAGTATGAATGTTATTACCATTAATAAAGTATAATCATTATTAATGTTATTACCATTAGTAAAGTATGCGCATTAATAATTTTATTACCATTAGTAAAATATGCGCATTAATAATTTTATTACCATTAGTAAAATATGCGCATTATTAATTTTATTACTATTAGTAAAATATAATGTTTATTCATGATTGATGAACTTGAGTTAAGTTTATAATCGAAACTTTTGTATGGGGAATTTAATAGTGGAAGGGCGGCTAATTTTCAGTATTACTAATCTTAAGTAGTCTTGATCTAGAGCATCAGTTTGAGTTAGGTGTGATTTTAATAAATTTAAGTATCAAAGATCTACTTAAAAGCAGTTTTTTTGAAAACGAAAACTTATAAATATCCAGCTTATTTTTTCTGCTAAGTAAACTTAATAAATAATTTATAGTTATTATAATTCCATAAATAGGAATGAGAGCTTTTCTCTTATACTTATCACCTTCAACAACTTCTATTTCACATCCATTCTGCTTAAACAGGTAAAGCAATTGATAATACGTTAAAGGACTAATGTGTAATCTATCTAATGGGGGATACCCTTGCTTTAATATTCTAAAATTTTTTGCCTTGAATTGATAAAGCTCACCAGAGAATAAAAAACAAAGTCTGCTAAAAATATTTTGAATATTTGGAATGCTAATAATAATGGATCCCCCCATCTTTGTAACACGTATTATTTCAACTATTGTTTGAGTTGGCGATATAACATGTTCTAGCCCCTCAAGGCAGATAGTATAATCAAAAATTTCATTCAGAAATGGTAGCTTTTTTTCAAGATTGGCATCAACAAAGTAAGGTTTTTCCCCATTAATATCTGCGCTTTTAACTTGGAAACCCAATTCACTTAATTTTTCAGATAATAGACCGTTTCCGGCTGGAATGTTTAATATTTTTTTTTTACTTCTCTCACAGTCAACATTTTCACATTTAACTATTCCAAATACCTTACGCATATACAAAGTCATGTTATTAACATGTGAAAACTTATTATTATTCATTGAAATTAGATATTCCATAACTAAGAAAATGATAGTTACCTATTGAAAACAGATTGGATTGTTTTTCATAACCACTGATTTCTGTAACCTTTTTTATTGTCAACAGACAATATATTACAACAATGATATTGTCTAACATTTTTTAAATGCGCACGAACTGCGCATTGCGAAATTAGTCTGTTTTTCCTGCGCATATAACCTTTTTATTTGCGATTTCGCAGTAAGCGGCTTTCTGCGCACGTCCATTTGGCATAATCAAATCTCGTTATTAATTATATAATATGATTAATAATTGAAATAAGCCATGACAAGAAAAGTTGAATATAATGAAATATGTTTGTTAAAAAATGCATATTATCTGGATGAGGCAAAGTTGCTGTAGCATGATTAACAGAATCAATGCAAGCATGCGAAGAATTCACATGGCTATAACAAGGGGTATAAGTATTATTAATCACGATATTAACCGGCCTATCAATAGGTTGTTTTGCGATTAAATCTTTTAAAATAGAAATTACAAACATAATGAATTATACTATTTTGATATCGATAAAACATGCTGGTTTCAATAACGGAGAAATTAGTAATCAAAGTTTATTAATTCTTATAAATTTAAATTTTAACTTGGGATGAAATAATGAAAAATATGAAAGATAGCTTAAAAGAAAAAGAAGAAAAACTAATCAAACAAATAGAAAAATCAAAAATCAAACTTAGACAAATACAAAACAAAAGAATTAATGAATTTGGAAAGCTTGCGTGCGATCACGGTCTTCATAATTTCGATAAAAAATTAGTAAAAGCAGCTTTAGCTGAAATTTCAAAAGAGCTTTCAGCTCAGGCTCTGAGAAAAGAGATTTAAGGAATATAAAAAAAGTGACTATAACAATTCATGATCCTCATGATCGGCTATTTAGAAACTTTTTAGCGGATATTACTAAAGCAAAGGTTTTTCTAGAGACATATCTACCTGAAAACATTAAAAAACAATGTGATTTTCCTACTTTAAGCTTTAAACCGGGTTCTTTTGTAGAAAAAGATTTGAAGCATCATTTTTCAGATATTCTTTATTCAGTCAAAATAGCCAGCACGCAAGGCTATATTTATACGCTAATCGAGCATGAAACGACACCAAGAAAATTAACTCCTTTTAAGTTGTTGCGCTACCAAATCGCTATTATGAAACAGCATTTGGACCAAGGGAACCAAACTTTACCAATAGTGATTCCTTTGCTTTTCTACCGTGGTAAAAAAAGTCCATACCCTTTTACAACTGATATTATGGATTGTTTTCAAAATAAAGAGCTAGCTCAAGAGACTTTCTTAAAACCTTACCCGCTTATTGATATCACCGTTATTCCCGATGAAGAGCTACGTACCCATAATGGAATAGCTATACTTGAGCTAATTCAAAAGAATATTCATAAGAGGGATGCACTGGAGTTTATACAAGATATAGCTTTACAAGTGGCTAAACAGCTTTTAACACATGAACAATTTAAGAGTTTGCTGTATTATATAAGCCAAGAGGGCGAGTCTAAGGATTTTAGGGAGTTTTACTCTTCTTTGTCCGAAGCACTACCAAATTACAGAGAGGATATTATGACTTTAGCTCAACAATTAAAACAAGAAGGCCGACATGAAGAAGCTATAGCAATTGCAAAAAATCTTCTAAATGATGGTATTTCCACCCAAGCTACTCAAAAGCTAACCGGCTTACCTGAAAAAGAAATTATGGCTTTAGTTGATAAGCATTAAACGTTTACAAATGGAGGTGAGCCTGTGCGTTATTCAATTAATCCTGAATTTAATGCTAAATTAAAGGAAGAATGGGATAAGATAGGGCTTTCTAGAGAAGTCCAAGAAGTACTCTTACAGTACATGGATTCCGCTGCGCTTAATATGTTGAATAAAGAATCCCGCCGTATTGCCCGCTGTCTAGTCGACGAAGGCTTATCTCCTGAGAAAATAGAAAGTATTACTGGCTTTCCAGTGTTCGTTTTAACTTGATATAAAGTTTTTCTGCCATGTCGTTAATTTCTTCGCAATCACTTGCACAATCATCTAAATTAAGCTGATTGAGTTTGTCTAATAGTATTAAAGTATGATTTTTGATAAAACCCGCCATATTCATGGCTGATTGTTCTTGCTTTGTCATTTGATTTCTTAAGTGTTAATTAATCTTTTAAAGTAAACGAATTACTTAATGAGTTCGCCTTCCGCCTAATAAGGCGAATTTCTAAGAGAAATGCCTTTAAGCGATAAAACCCTTAACGCTAATATTTGCTTGTCATTGGTTAAGAAATTTCTTTTAATAGATTATAACGTATAGCGAACCTAATTCGTAAATTTTAACCTTTTACGAACTTAAAGCAAGGTTGAAACATGGTTTATCAGTATGTTAGAGAGCCTTTACGAGCAGAAGAAGCAGATCGACTTTGTCAGGCTTGTGAAAGTATGCAAGAAAAATTAATTGTCTGGACCTTAATAGACACTGGACTAAGAGTATCTGAGTTATGCGCTCTTAACCCTCAGCAAATTTTATGGCAACAAAAATCAATTCGTGTTTCAGGTAAAGGGGGTCCATATGGAAAAAAATCTAAAAAAAGGGTAGTGCCTATGTCTAAGAGGGTTCAAACATTATTCGAGCATTATTTCGCAATTAACAATCATTGGCCTATTGGGATAAGACAGGTACAAAAAATTATTAAGAATATCGCTAACAGAGCAAAAATAGTGGAGGAGGTTACACCGCATATTCTCCGTCATACTTTCGCAACTTTAGCGCTCCAAAAAGGAATATCCTTGGCATCTGTACAAAAAATACTTGGTCATGATAGGTTAATGACTACAGCAATTTATCTTAATTTTACAGATGCTCATGTCATTGAAGAATATTCTGCTAAATGGTGAAAATCGATAGAATCTTATAAACCATCGACAAAATTATTTCACAGGTCTTCCTAAAGGGGTTTTTTCCAATCTTTTTGATAACGAAGCTAAATCACCATCTGACAACTCAGATAGTAGCAAAAGTCCAATCCTAGCAACCTCGCTATCTGAAAGAACGACTTTGTTGTTTAGTGCTTTGTCTTGTATTTTTAAAATTAACTCAATTTCTGTTTTAGTGAGGGAAAAACTTTTTCTTATGGATTTTTGGTATGATTTTTTTTTTACAGAATTGGCTTTAGGTATCTCCTCTACTACGCCAAGAGTTTCATCAGCTTTAGTAAATCGTGAAGACGCTTCTATTTCAACCTGTTCCTTATCTCTAGGAGCGATTTTCATTTTGAAATTACTTAAGTCATATTTACTCATGCTATTCCCCGTTTCTTAGGAATTGTAAAAGTTCATCGGTAAATGATTCAATTTCATCAATGGCATCTTTAGCCTTACTTCTGAGAGAATGAACAGTAGACCCAGTTAAAAACGTTTCTGGATAGTGAGTTCTCTTATGCAATTTTATTTTAGCTTGAGCCATATTGAACTCAGGTAATAAATCTAAAACCTCATTTGTTAGGTTTGTTTTAGACTCAACTCTATTCAATAGTAATAGGCTTCGTAGACTTGGATTCATCACTTGGGCATCTTCTATTACATCTCGTATTCTAATGGCTGCTGACATGTTCAATCCGTCCGGAATAAACGGTACTAATGCTAAATCTGCGACTAGTAAAACACTTTTTGAAATTGCAGAATCGGCAGCTGGAGGGCAATCAACAAAGATGTATTCATAATCATCATAATATTTTTTAATTTCTTGATGAATTTTTCTACCCGCCGCAGCTAGGTTAAATACTCTAGCAGGAAATGGATTTCCTTCAGGCGCCATAGATGCCCATTCAACAGCAGAGTTTTGGTCATCTCCATCTATTACTAATACTTCCTTTTTATTTAAAGCCAAAGTTCCAGCGCTCTGCATAGTAACAGTTGTTTTTCCAGATCCACCTTTTTGATTGACTACGGCTATTATCTTTGCTGACATGGTTAATCCTGAATAAAGTATTTTCTTTATGAATAGTATGATATTTATTATCTTTAATAAAGAACATACTATTTTAAAGTAATGAACTACTAAGAGTAGTAAAAAGGCTCTATCGAACCTGTATTGATCAGGCCTGCTTCAAGTGCAATAGTCATGGTTTGGAAAGCATCAACACCATGAGAGCACCAGTTATGTAGCGGTGCATTGCGATAGATATTATTCTTCTCATCATACACTTTAGAATAATTTGCTAAACAATCAACTAGCCTATGCGAATACTCTTTATTGAATTTAGAGTTAAACAATAATTTTCTCATCGCTCGAATGGCATCAATCTTATTACTTGGCCTTTGTACGCTAGTAGCTTTTTCGCCAAGTTCGTTGAAATATTGAACAGGAGTTCTTGCAGTGCAGATATCTCTTCGTACCCCATCATGAGGTAAATACCATTCTTTGATGTGCATTTGTCGTTTATTGACGAACAAATTAGCCTGCCTGATGTAATACTCTAATGATTTATTGTTATCTTCAATATAATTGACAATATAAGGCCTATTAGCCTCGTCAAACTGTGCCATTATTATTGCTGTTGAATCGTTAACACCTAAATCTGCAAAGCAATAGACAGGTTTATTATTTAAGTATAAGCCTTCAATGATTTGTTCTTCTTCCATAATATGTTTAATACCCTCGCTGAACCAAAGTCTTTCATGGTTTGATGTGACTACAGAATAATATTCTTGCTGAATCATGAACTCAGGCATGCCAGCCTTTCTATCTTCATCAATCATAGCGTCTGTGATGTATCGATCGCCTTTTTCATTCAATAAAGTCTCAACAGAATCAAGCCTTGTTACCCAAAATCTATTGCCTTTGACTTCATTAAAGAACTTGTAGGCATGATTAAGTCCATTAAACGTTGTCTGTAATATAAACCATCCTCCATTCTGTCTGAAAACAGGCATGATGGTATGTAAAACTCTTGGGTCTGAGAATGCATACTCAGAGAAAAATGCTCCCATCGCATTAATTCCACGTAGTTTGTTTGGATCTATGTCGCTTCCAAGTACTTTGATAATTGACCCATTGGTGAGATGGATGGCCATTTCCGTGTTGTTTTTTGACCTCACAAATGCTTTTGGAATCATATCCGTGAATTTTATCGATTTTGACTCACCATTATCGTTGAAGAATGCCGCTCCATCCCAAAGAACTAACCTTGCCCTAACATTGGTTGGGTAAATCGCTAAATAAAGACCGGGCTTGATTAATGCTGCTTGTATTAGCAGGCTCCAACTTTCAACTTCTTTCCCTGATCGTCTCGGCCTAACTAAAAAGAATCGCTTTTTTCCTTCTTCAAAGAGCGCTTTGGATATCTCTTTTTGATATGGTCTTAGCTTGATTATAGGAAATTGGTATTGAATTCCTTCGTGTTCGCATATCAAGTCGCCAACTTCATTTCTCCAATGCTTGTAGCGCTTTGAAAAAGTCATATCGATTAATTCTTTTAGCTCAGAAATGCTTTTTCTCAGTTTTTTCATGTTTTAATGAAGGAATTTAACACGAGAGAGGGTTGCATGACATTAAAAGGTTGGCTTCTTCCTGTTGCGTTAGTAGTAAAGGTTGCCTCACCTCCGGTGACATCATTACCTGCAGCACCGCCGATGGCATGAGGGATTCCTGCGTTAAAGTAATGGGTATGAGAAACTAATTCATCAATAGTCATTTTATGCTTTTCTTCACCGCCTACATTTCCTAACAATGTGCCCAAAATATCAGAGGCAATTCCACCAGCGCCAACGGCGACCCTACGTCTTAAATCAGGTACATTGAAATGAGTATCATTAGAAGATCCGAAAGTTTTACCAATGACGCTATAAAGCTCAGGATATTCTCTAATTAAAAGACTTTCTCCATTACAAAATAAAAAACCTGGCCGAATATTAGCCCAGGAAGTGTAAATTATATCCCCAGTATGTATAGCGGATTCCTCTAATTTTTCTACTCTATTAATAAGAGAATTCAGCGCAGCGTCTAATTTAGATCCTTTTTTCGTTGAATCATCATAAAAACCTACTAAGCTAGCGCCATCTGCACCTTTTGGCGCCTCTGATCTTAGCTCAGAACGCAATATATCGGAGTCTGAGCCTGAACCTATTTTAGCTGCAATCACCTGGCCACCTTGCGACACCCATCCATATCCGTCTTTATCGGTTAATACTGGAAGCTGATTGTTTCCAGTCGTTTTTGAATAAGAGTTAGGGATATATTGCAATACCTTATACTTCATAGTTGTTGCTAGTTGTTGGACAATCAAGATTAATCTTTCAAATGCATCGTCTAGCGTTTTCCCGTTGAAGTTTCTTGCGTTCGCAAACTCAGTTTCGATGCTATTCTCCATCTCCCGGTTCAGGGTAATGATCGAATCATGAGGGATGATACTTGCATCCTTAAAGAGGATAGTTCCGCCATTGATACTCCCAACATCGAGTACGGTGTAATCCCTACCTAGATTTTTTATGTCATTTTCTGGATCTGGAATTTTATTTTTAAGTGTCACATAAACTTTGATGTCTTCTGGTTTTAAAATCAAAAAACGAAAATCATATTTTATCGTTTCCCCATCTGAAATATATTGAATCAACGTGTACTGCTGCGGTAAATTACTCAAATCAATCTCCCCATAATAATTCTTGACCTGGCTCCAGATAGGGTTTTTTCCCAAAAGTGGAGGCTATTGTTGTTCCTATAATAGGCATGCTGCTTATTGGTAAAACATCGTTTGCAATATCTCTAAAATTTCTAACGGCCGTTTCTTCATTTCCTGTTAAAGCCGCCAAAGGTGCGCTTAAGGCATGTCCAATTAGGTTAATAGTTGGCGTGGAAATGAGCTTTGGCAATAAATTCTGATTCTGGTTTTGGTTTGAGAGGACAGTTAAAAACACTCCCAAAGGCCCTGCTAACACTTTGAATAGGTCTAAAGGCCCCATATCTGAGATAGAAACCGGTGTTTTACCAGTGATAATGCTATGTAGACTATTTGAGGCATAAGACAATGCAAATGTTCCTGCAAGTAGAGAAGCTGCCCATCTGCCCCTCATTTGAGCCTCCGTAGCATCATGGTACCCATCAATCAGGACTCTTCGTATATATGAAAGCGCAAACCCTTTGAACTGCATAACAGTTCGCAAGACTTCACCTAATGGTTCACCAGGCCTTGTTCCGTAGTACATAAAGGCTTTTTCAAAATTACCGGGTGATAGCACAGTATTATGAGCAGCCGTATTGAATATAGCGAAAACTTTCCGTTGAAGTCCTGGGTTGTCAGGCAATCCTTCTAAATTGTCCATAGTGAAATAACCGTTCTTAGTATTCGCTCTCAACATATCCCATTCATCAGCGTTCAAATATTTGGATAGTTGTATCCTGGTTTCATTTGGCAGCGCATCCATGCTTTTATTAGATAATTCACCAAGACTTTTTGCGACCGTTGACATGATTGCGAATTTGTTTCCTGCATCAAATCGTTCTAGGCCATTCCATTTAAAAGTGGCATTCGTCAACTTGTCGATGCTAGATATATTGGTGTTTTCTACAAACCTCGCCGTATGTGAATAGTGCATGTCAAATAGGAATTTAATCGATTTGGCGACATTAGTTTTTTCATCATGATTTATTCCAGCAAGTAAATTTTTGATTCCTTTAAATGCTGTTTCTGTCCCGCCAAAACCCCAGCGTTGTGCATACATCGCCGTGTGCACCCAGTCTGATAGAGATTGAATGGTGATACCGGTTAATTTGACAGCTGAGGTTACTCCTCTCATAGATTGGAGTATTTCTGCCAGTTTTGGCGATACAATGTTTTGATTGGTACGTGTTGCAATATTGTACATATTGGTTGTGCTGTATCGCCAAGCAGGCCCGTGCTTAGAAGGACTAATCTTCACTTGAGCCGCCATTAATTGCTCAAAGGTTTTAGAAGTATCACTGCCTAACAATTGCGAAATGCCGATTTGAGTACCAGAGTGATTCATGTCAGCAACAATGGCATCTAATAAGCTGTCCTTACCATATAATGTTTGATACTCATACTCAGACGTGTAATCTTTGAAATGTATCTGCCTATGCTTCAACAGAGGATCGCCTTTTTTTCTTCGCACATTAGGTTCAAGCGTTTGTGAGGTGATATCGTCAAAAGCTTCTTCCAGTATTTTCAGCGTTTCTTCAGACGTTGGGTTAATTCCAAAGGTTTTTTTATGGTCTGCTAATCGGTAAACATCTTCAATCCATTTATTTTTTGCCTCATTCAAATCAACTTTTGATAACTTCCCAAATAGTTTTCCACCAAGTATTTTTTTAATGTTGTGATCAGTTCTAAATAGCCTATTTTTTAATACTTCATTAGTTCTCAAAGCGCCAGACTCAATCATTTTATGAGTTCTATATTCATTGTATGCATTGATTTTAACGGCGATAGACCTTGCTATATCGCTAACACTTTCATCGCCATCCAGAGCGCGCATAATTTTAATTTCTCCGTCTCTACCAGAAGATAGGAGCTCAGATTCTTCATTAGACAGCCTGTTTAAAAGCGCATTGTACAAATTATTTTTTGCGGAATGGATATATTGCGGAACATTTTCGACCGGGTTCTTATTTGAGATTTCAAGAAAATCTCTTATGTTTATTTTTCTTAAATTTAATAATTTTATTAATTTATTTGTCTTAATAACATTATTACCTAATCTTACAGCTTCATGGTGTAGTTTCTTTTCATATTCATCGGCAAATTCCTTGTGAATCTTTCCCGTTCTTTCGCCTGTTTTCTTGATGATATCTGCAACTTGGCTCGCATATTCATTTAAATCATCTTTCGACAGGTTGTTCAGATTGCCCAATTGATTCATAGCAGAAATGAGACAAGCGCTCCTGGTATCGCCCTCTACCTTTTTTGATATCGCTCTATTGAACTGATTTGCTTCAATTTTCGCTTGAGATCTATCCGCTTTCCTCTCTATCGCTTCTTTGTGTCTCGCCTTTAAATCAAGAAGCTCTCTTTTGGTTGCTTCGAGCTCTTTTACTAATTTGTTATTCAATCTTTTGCTCCAAGGAAACAATCCACCAAATTCTTAATGACACCTTTGTTATCGCGAAATTCTTGCAACTTTGTTTTTGCAGCGTTGTACTCGTCAGCACTTCCTTCTTGCATAGACTCTATTTCAGGCAATTCATCTTCTATCTTTATTTCGTCAGTCTTAATCGCCTCTTTTTTTCTATCAATTATACTTTTGATATGGGACATCGCGTTTAAGGTAGATTTATCGCCGAGATTAGGCTCTTTTTCGCGGATCTTTTTTGCTAAATTGTTTAATACGGGTTTGATTGGGTGTCCATCTGGAACGATGTCAGCGACGGCCTTTATGCCATCTGCTTTCGCACTATCAATTCTGGATAAGTTAATGTCATCAACGGCATCTGAGATTTTTGACCTCATACTCCCGATATCTTCTAATGGCGCTACATAGGACGCTTTCATAGATTGCATATCGTGCGTTTTAATCTTGTTGTCCAGTTCAGGATGTTTAGTCTTCAACTCATCAGCTATATTGATGAGTGCTTCATTGGTGTTTACGTCTTCGCCTTTAGATTTAACCTCATCGTACAATTTGGCAAAATCTTCCATCATCGGCGTCACAATTTCATTTGGAGTATGAACGTCTCTCCATTTCCTATCTATTAGATTGTTGATTTTCCCTTTCACCATGCCAGAAACAAATGAGACTAATGGAAATGAAAGTCCTAATCCTGCTGCCATGGCTTCAGATTTTAAAAATCCACCAGTATCAAAACTCGCCTTATTATTTTTATCAAAATTCAGGTGATCATTGATGGCACTAGGTGAATTTACTCCGGTATTTATAGCAACACCTTCTGTTGCCATCTCAATCTTGCTGGCAGTTTTTTCAGAGAATTTTCCTAATAAATCTTCAGCTACTTTCGTTTCTAAACCATATTTTGCAATTTTAGTTGCTGCTCCAGCACCTATATAAGACAACGGATCGAGTGCAAACTCGGCCAAACCATTTAATAAAGATTGTGTAACTCCTGACGGATGATTGAGACCCATGTTTAATGCGTCATAAACCTTATTTAACCCGTTCGTCGCTGTTTGAAACCCCATCAGTGTAGCGCCTTTGCTAATGAGCTCAGGCGTTGTTAAAAGTCCTTTTTCCATAGAAAATTCTATGCTGGTTAAGAACGGCAGCGGGCTCGATTGTGCATTTTGCAATCCAGCTTCACCGGCATAAGATGGGACATAAACATTACTAATGATTGGCATGACTTATCAGTCCAGCAGTGAATGGGAAAGCATAATAAATGGTGCGTTTTGCATCTTGCGCAATAATCTTATTGTCCGGTGTGTTATACACCATGATTGGGTTAGAACTTAAAAAAGCCTCCTTGGCTTTCTTGTAGGCTATCTCATCTGAAATATCAGTACCTTTGAATGGATTTTTGATTTTGTCCAAAACAGCTTGGGTACCAGGAGTAAAATCATTTAATTCGTCTTTGATATTTGATTTTGGCATCTCACCATAATGCTTGACGTAAGCCGTATCTATAATATGAATGGCTAATTTTTTTGCTTCTTTATCCGTTATGGGTAGTGAATTGAAAATATAGTTATCGCCTTTTTTTATATCAAACCCGTTTCCCAATAATGAGATCGCTTTGTCGATATATTCCTTTGAATGCTTTAGATCAAAATCATTATTTCTAATCGCCTGAAATTTAACGTAATTTGTTAATGCGTTGAATATTGGCGTTTGTCTGTTCTGTGAGGTCAAACTCAAATACTTCATCGCGTCATAAGCTTGTTCGGAATTTTTTGCTTTATCGGTAAATGTGATCTTTGGGGCATAAATGGAAGCGGCTAAATCATGTTCTAGTTTAGAAGTGTTTTTGATAGCATCAAGTGATAATCCTGTTTGATTCGACAAAATTAAATCTGCTTTATCCTGCAAATTGATATGATTGCTACCTACTAAGTAGGTGACTTCCTGATGCTCTGGTTTTTTCATCGCATCGGCTAAATAAACTCTATTCTCTGGAGTTAGCATCGCCATAGAATTGATTGCCGTTTCAGGATTCCCACCAGGGTCAAAAGAAGATTGTGTAGCTTGGGTGATTTGTTCAGGAATAGGCTTGATGAGATGCGAATCAATACCCGTTGCTATTCCGTATTTCGCTAGTTTTGTAATTCGGTTATTGAGCGCTAAATTATAATTTCCTGTTTTCGCTTCATCTCTAAACTCATTTTCAATGCGCATTCCAGAAGGAGTAGATAGGATGAGCTTTGAATAATCGCCATATCCAAAAGCATTTTGGATATGTTGATATCTTTCAAATTCGCCTCTCTCGGATTCAGTCAAATGTTCTTTGTTATTCAGTTGTTTTGCTCTTCTTACAATTTGTGCGTAGTTTTCGCCGTTGTTAAAGACCCCATTCGCCTTTTGAACACCCATTCCATACAAATATAATTCATTGGTTTGTTCTGGCTTTAAATATCCTATAGCCATTGGGTTTAATGCTTCGCCATGGACTAAATTAGTTTTGAGCGTATTAAGCGTTAAATCCATTGTAAAATTACGCTGAATATAATCAGTATTCCCGTTAATAGGCAGTGCACTTTTATCCAGGGTTGAATATGGATTTGCAGCCATCGTATTCAAATCTAGCGCTGATATATCTTTTCCAATGCTAGAATGAGCTAGAATTTGATTGTCCATGACATGTTTTAACTGTTCATGCAGGACATAATATTTGTCGGGTGATAGGACACCGCCTTTGACGGCCTCATCTAATTGCTTTGTAGCCGCATTGTGCAAATCATTAAAATGAGTAGTACCAACACTCTGGGCCAGATTATCTAATGTCTCTTTCCACCCGCTAAATATATTGTATGAGGCCATATCCTTAGCGTAATTAAATCGTGCCATCTCTGCGTTATAACCAATACGTGAGGCAGACATATTCACTGAGCTGATTAATCTATTTTTATCTTTTCCAGTTATGTCGGTTGTTTTCGCTATAGTTTGTAATGAATTAATCGCGGTATTTCTGATTTGACTAGCTATTTCTGGGTGCTCATTCAATTGAGCCTTCGCTTGCTGCTCTATGTCATATGCTGAAGAAGCTCCAGATAGATAGAGCGAATTGTTTTTTAAGTCTTTGGTATATTGAATCTCATTGGTTGCTGTTTGAGATAATGCTCTAAAAGCTTTACCTATTGATTCATACCCTTCAGCTCCAGAGTCTATTGGTGTAGTAGGCAAGATTGGAATTTCATTTTGAAATTGCGCAATAGGTTCAGTCATTCTCCACCCGCAGCCATATTAGTGCCCGAACCCGCAGCCATCTTAGCGCCCGATAAGATATCTCCAAATAATTGAGCAAATAAAGTTTGGTTAACCTTGTTTTTTTCAACCCTAATATTTTTATCAAAAAGAGATTTTTGTATGCTTTGATTAGATAATTCCTCTGAGGCAATATTCTCCGTATTTCTTTGGATAGCATTGAATGAGGATGAACTGAATCCAGTTCCACGCACGGTCATTTGTGCTTGCTGATGCTGAATCACAGTATCCAGCATGTTAAGCGTTTGTAATTTCTTTTGATTATATTGAATCTCATTTTGTTTGGATTTCAAATCCAACGCTTCTTTTTTCGATTCTGCTGCTTGTATCTGCATAACTCCCTCTCCTACTAATCCAGCTGCTGCTACTACTGCTATTGCTGCTGCGCCCATTTTTCTCTCCTAAATTTTTGAATAATTTATTTGATACGAAATCGAAATAATATGCAGGTCGTACGGCGCTGTTTGTGTGATGGTTAAGTTTTTGGAATGATGCCAGCCACTAACATAGTCAATAATTGCAACGCCGGTCTGCGCATTTTTGAAAATAGTATTTTTCTCTATACCAGCATAATACTGATAGTTCACTAGCTTGCCGTTAACATAGAAATCGAAGGATTTGTAGTAGTCCACGAAAGCTTTAGTAATAAACTTTTTATACGGAGCTGAATCTGGACCTGCTGTGTAATACATAGTTTTTAGCTCGACATCAAAATTTAATCCGACAAACGCTTTTTTAGATGCAAGCGCAGGGATATTAATTATTTTGTCTTGGCATGCGTGCAAACCGAAGTCTTGGTTTTCAAAAGTAATTTGCACCTTATCCACGCCATCCAAATGCGGAATATACATGTTGCCTTCGTTATTAACATCGATATAAGCCGCACTATCCATCAGCACAAAATCTCTGTACATCTCCAACATTCCATAGCTATTGTTTTTGTATTTAGCGAACAAATAAACAGAATTGTTGATCGTTTCAATGTCTAAAACACGGATATTTTCATTAAAAAAAACAGGTGTTAAAGCGGCAAGTCCCACTTCAGCGGCGTATTGAAATGTCGTTAATGAACCATCTGGATTTAAGAAATAGATGAAATTGTCCTGGGATGAGTCAGTCCCTCTCAATAAGATTGATTTGATAGGTGACTTCACTAAATGTTGCGATGCCATTGACACATTCGCTGCCAAATAAGATTGACCTATCCCTTGATATTTAAAATTAAGGATAGAGTTTCCTTCTTTTCCAACATAATAGCTGTCATTCATATAGGTAACTGGTTTTATTTTTTCAGATACACCAAAGGATGATTGTTGTTTGATATTGAACGTGGAAGGTGTTAATGGCTGGTCTTGCCCTTGCTGGCAACTGAACTCATAGTTTTCAGTGTATATTTCTAGCTGTTTTCCTCCATTAAGCCATAAAATCTTCCCACAATCTTCCTGCCCTATGGAATAAATAATCGCCTCAGAATCTTTTCCTGTTCCAACATCAAAGTTAACAGGCCGATTGATCTTTGAACCAAAGATCCCTGATGGCAATTTAGCTGTAGCAGCAAACCATAGGCGATTTTGGTAATAAATAACCTTGGATGGCCATCCTTCCTCATTAGAAAAGGCCGGTGCTCTCAACGATACTTTGCTACCTAAGTAATTCCCGTTCATGAATGGAATATTCACATCAACAGTGAAACCATAATTATCAATATGGTTTATTATTCCGCACCCTACTGGATCCTCAATACTGTTTCCTTTTGCTAAGAATTGACCACCCAAATAACTTTTAGGAATAGAAGATGTTGTTTTTATTATGTCATTGGTTATATTAAAAGAGATCTTACTATAATCGAAATCCCCGAAATCATAGGCAGGCATAGGATAAATATCTAATGTCTCATAAACCAAATCCTTTCCCTTGAAATAAAGCCGTCCAGGAGGATAATCACCTTTTACAAAAATTAATGAATCATTATCATTAGCCCAATCCAATCCTTCTGTACTGGGATACGGTGATTTTATTGTGAATTTTAATGTTAGTGGCTTCAAATCATAAACATAAAATTGATCTGAAATTAACACGAGATAAGTATTATTATTTTTATCCCTTATTTGGGCTATTTTTGCATTTTCCCCCAATGGATTTTCTATTAATCCTAAATGCAAGGTTCCCATTCTTTTTCTAGCGGTACCTGTTACGGTTATTTCTATATTTTTTAGCGACTGAGCTGCGGTCAAATAGTCTGGAAAATCGGATCTAGTATAGTGTAACGGGTCTATTTCTCCGGTTTTGAACGATGTTTGCCTAACTATTGCCATCAAACAAATACCATTCTATCGAAAGAGTTTCTTGTTGATTGGGATATCACTCTTTCCATATCATCTGTTAATATTGCTTTAGTTCTTTCTTTTTCAAACTTTGAAGTCAAATATTGTGCTAGTTGCACATTTCTAGTAATGGCAATCGCCGATTCAGAGGCAACATAAAGTCCTAAAATATACGAAAAATTAATCGGCATGGCTTCGTAGTCCACGCTATTTACCATATAATAATACTCAAAAGGATAATTATCTGAACAAATGAATCTATCCATTATCAAAAAATCGCAGTCAAATTTCGACGCAAGCCGAACAAATCTTCCATAATTATTTGGTAGATAATAGCTATATTGGAATTTTGGGGATATTTGGCTTTGCATAGGAGTTTTGTCCGATTTGAATTTCATAGCAAACTTCCAAAGCGCTGATTGCAAGAGTATCGGCATCAAAACACTAAGTTTAATGCCTAATATCGCTGCAGCATTGCTATCTGAAATTGTTGTAACAGCTTCCATTCCAAGCTCAGACAATGCGTGATTAATGATAGTTAGTTTTTTCATGGTGGAACAGGAATGTCGTTGACATAAGTGAATGATTCTTTTGGGCAAGTTGCTTGCCCTTCAAGGGTATATAAAATAACTTCACATTCCCCTTCATGACTAGGCGGCGTAATTACATCAACAAAATTATCGGTATTTTTATCTATTTTCGCATCTGCGCCATTAAAAGTGACTTTATTCGTTTTTAATAAATGTTCACCTTTTATGTGAATTTTATCCCCGCCCTCTATTTTTCCTTCTCCGGGCTCTATTTTTTCTATTTCTGGTAAAATTTTTGATTGGTAGAATAATTTGACCTTATTAGAATTTCCATCACCTGGCCTATTAACATAAACATCTACACTTTGGATTTTATCCGATTTTGGAGCAATAAATGTAAGAGTATTATTATCTATGAAATTAACATGAGAAATATCAATATTATTAACGTTAACGACATTATTAGGCGTGAAGTTTTTTCCTGTTATCGTAATCGTCACTCCGCTTTCTTTGACATGTAATAAATTTGGAGAAATTCTACTTATCGAAGGAAGGTCATCATAATAATAAAATGAGACAGAATTACTCCATCCTGCTACATTCCTAACAGAAACTTTAACTGCATCACTAGTTTCCCCTTTAGGTACTTTACCAAATACACCGTTACCCTTGATCATTGCTTCTGTATCTATTTTTCCGAATTTTACCTCATAAACTTGTTTTAAATTTTCCAATTCTAGGTCAAAATCTGTACCGCCTTTTAACGGGCCAAAATTAGGTGTTATCGACTTAATAACTTCCTCGGAGATATATTCATATTCAACTTTATTACTATTCCCTTCAGGAGATTCCAAATAAATCGGTACTGTCCCGAGCTTATCTCCCTTTGGAGGGATAATTTTTAGTCTCGTCTCGGTAATATCACTTGGAGAAACATTTTTCCCTCCAAATACAACATTTGTCACTTTAGAAAAGTTTTTCCCTTTTATTTTAATAAGGACAGAACTATTTAAAGACCCTTTGTTTGGATTTATTCGAGCTATTACTGGAGAGTTTGTTTGTTTGAATTGGAATTCTTTGTGATTTGAGACCCCGAATGCATTCTTCGCATAAACATCATATTCTCCTTGTTCTTTGAACGCAGGAACATTGAAATTGATTTTTACATCGCTTAATACGATGAATTCCATTCTATCATTACCAAATATTACCTCTGTTACGTTGGATAAATTATTTCCATCCATAGAAATAGTGATTTTTTCGCTCAAATTCGTTTTATCCGGATCTAAGCGAAAAATAAAAGGAACATTAAAAGCCGTGGAGGGCTTTAATCCAGGTGGGGGTATAGGTACCGGCCCTATCAATGAGTCATCTCTTATTGGAGATATATCACTCTCATAATCTTTTAGGAAAGCTTTCGGTAGTATTAACCGGTCCTGAGATGCATCAAAAACAAAAATCCCAGAGCCTTTGTTGAAGTTGATAAAAATAACATCGCTGTCTTTGATGTTTTGAGTTAAATTGAAGAATGCTTCCGTTCCAGATAAATAGCCTTTTGAGATAACATCTTTTAGGTTATCTTTAGTAAATCCAGCATAAATATTAGGTGCTTCGCTGTTATATCCTTTTGTTAATGCGGACAAACTTAACAGCATTACAGAACCTTAATAAGTCTGGTTACAGAAGATTTTCTCGTCAAAATAAGCACTCCAACGGAATAAATAAAAAATATATCCTTTTCTTTTATCAATCCTTTATTGAAAATAACATCCGCGTAACCCTCTTTTAGACAAGCTTCATAGTTGTCTTCTGGAACCTGGCAGATGAATACCGTTGGCTCTCCTATTCCAGCATTAAGATTTACTGGCTCTAACTGGAGAAAAATGATACTACTCATAACTTATCTTCTTTTTTTAGGTCTAATAATTTACTGCCAACTATTTTTTTGCTTTTTGGATCCAAAGTAAAAGCCATCCAAAAAACACCATCTGAAGTTTTTATAAAGACGTTTGATTGTTCGCCAATTAATCCTTTTTCATATAAATCCTGACCGTAATTCTTGCTAATAGCCAAATCCAATGTATCCGAAGTTACTGCTGTATACAGAGATGGAGAACTGTTTGTTAGCCCTCCATTCACGGGATATATCTCAAACATTATCTTTAGCGATAGATTCAGCCTCAATCATGACCACGCCGTCTGGTTTAATCAGTTTTGCTCCCGTAGTAATGGAGGTCAATAATTCCCATCGGTCTTGATGCGGAAGCCAGGTTACTGAGGTTGAAATACTTCTATTGAATCCATGAACTATGGCATCTTTGTGTATCAAAGGGACTTGGTAGGTTCTTGAGTGAGTGTCTGCATTTTCAATAAAAGGTATTGTATTGATGCCTTTTTGGCCTAATATCCTTATATCCACGCCTAAAAATGTCGTTATTTTATAATCTACAAGCGGTTTGACATCGTTACTCCATATGTTATCCACTCTTTTATCTGAAACAAAATTAGGTTTCAGTCTTGCAGGTATCCATAGAGAAACCTGCATTGGATCAACATCGATTCCTTCGTCTTCTAATATTGAATTTGCTGCCATCAGCTTATCAACATTAAAGCCAGTGTTTTTACCTGTTTTTAATGGAACCTTAGATATTTTTCCTGAAATATATTGCTCATCTTTGTACAAAGCATTAATTTTTATGTAGTCAATGATTCTTCCGGAAGCTTTTGCGTGCAAAGTCGCATGCTCTTGAACTTTCTGAAAATTGTAAAGCGTTTTTTCGCCGCCATTGATAACGGTTTTTAAATAATAATTGGATGTAGGAACTTGTACGTTGGTCTCATTGACCTTAGTAGCTAAAATATCGCTCGCTTCAAACGTCCCTGACTTCATCTCTAGAAGGTCAGAAATAGGAATGTTCAACATAGAACCAGTCAAACCATGGCGTTCATCAATGGTATGGTTTAGCTTTAGTGAGTTTTGGTATTGTAGAGTAACTTCGTTATCGAATAATTGTGAATATACTTCAGCAGACACTGTAAAACCTCATAGGTTAAAAATAGATTAAAAATACCTAAAAAAAATAGGTACAAACTAATTTCACCTATCAGGTTGTCATAGTATGTGCTGATATATGCAATCAAAGAAGGTAGACTTCTTGACTACTCTTGCCATATTACGGGCTGATATTGAACTGATAGATAGAAAAGGTAGACTTCTCTATCTATGGACAGAAGACTACTACATTTTCTTTTTGTTCGCAACCGACGCAACAATTTTCAAGTAATCATCGAGATTATCTTTTGTTGGATTCGTTTTGTGAAGACGCCAAGCTTTAATCATTTTTTCTTTTTCTGTCTCATCATTGCCAGTTGAAAATGATGCGCCTCGTGCGGAATGAATCCCTGGGACTTGCGTGTTTAACATAGATTCCCTGTGCTTCAATGCTTCATCCATTGCTTCCTGATCCATTACCAGAGAATTTATAATCGTTGATTTCAATTTTTGCGGGTAATTTCTAGATACATAATCCTCTAAAATATCCAGTTTTTCACCTACTCTTTTCTTGGACTCTTCAAACTTTTCAATTGAAGCCTTGTTCTTTTCATCCATCTTCCTAACTACCGCTTCAAATTGCGATTGAGACAATCCTGTGCTTTTAGCCAATTCTTTTGCGCGGGATATGATCTCATGGTGCGTCTTAACATCAGGAACAGTGTATTCCTCAGGAACCTTGTATGATTCCAATTTCGACTTCGCTTCACTGATAGTCTCCAATGAATGGCGATATCCTTTTTCTAGCTCTTCAACTGATTTGTATTTACCAGCATATAGTTTTGGCTCTTCTTGAACGATTTCATTTTGATTCATCTTTTGAAAACCTCTCTATTTCATTAATGGTATTTATTATATCTCTGAATATAGAATGCCTTCCGTCTCGCCAAGATAGAGCACCATGGTCAAGAGCCGCTGGCTCTTCCAAAACGATTTTATTCAATGCAATCTGCAAATAATCGGCCCCATCATCGGATTTAAAAACCTTGTACAGGAGATATTGTTCTTTATTGATTATTTTTTTTGATAGCAGATAATCAATCATATTTTCATCTCTTGCCTTGACGGAAACTGGACATCACTAGCCTGAGTTGAAGGCGTTGGCAATTGTGCTTGCTGAGCTTGTTGCGCCAAATTTTTAATGAATGTATTGAACTGTCCTTGTGACTTAATCAGCTTGGCCGGTATATCTAATTTTTCAGCTATAAATGAAATACATTCGGCCATATTTGTAGCCCCCATCACAGCTCCCTCACCTCCGAATTGTTGAAGTATTTGGGCCATTGTTGTGAATTGTGATAAATCTTGTTGCTTTTGTAGGTCATACAATGGTGATTGGAAATCAAACCTGAACAAATGCGGATTAATGTTACCTATGTGTTTATCCTTTACGAGAAGGCCCCTAGATGCCAATATTTTTGCAGATATCGTATAAATCTGTTTTGGTAGTTCGTTGATAAGTCGTGATATATCTGTAGCGGATGTTCTCTGTGCACGATTTTCGCGAATAGATATTTCAGTTGCCGATTTCACAGGATTCGTGATTTCACCCAATTGATCTACTTGAAATCCATCTCTTATAAACTGTCGCAAATCCTGAATATGATTAATTACATCCGAATATTCTGGCATATGCATCGCTTCCAATGGGATACGTGAATTCGGATCACGCCCTAGCATAGCTCCAGCAAAAGTACGTAATGAATTTGGATTGAATCTTGAGTTCAAATCATAAAATATCGGCGGATACGCCTTGAACTCTAGAGATTTTCTGGAGTATTCCACTATTCTGTTTAAATCTTTGATTGCTGGCAATAAATCAACTGCAATTCCTCTTCCTTCGCACTCTCCAGGCCGAACACGGTCTCTATAGACTAGTATCTGGGTATAGTCTCGAAAAACATCCCATAACACAGTCATCGGATCAGATTCCAAAAACGCATACAGGTAGAATTCTCGCTCAGATATTTTGATTTGTCCGTAGACTAATTCATGCAATTCATTTGGTTTAGAGGATATTTTATTGTTTTTGTACTTAGGAAACGTTGATAAAATCCTCCTGCCACTCATTTTTATTTTAAACCAGCAGGTATGGGCAATATCTTCCGTATTATATTCAATGACTAAGGCAACCGCTGGTATTGGTGTGAATTGCAATGGCGTCAAATCATCCACGGATTCAATCCATAATGCGGCTGTTCCGCCAACCAAATCTAGATTAGATGAAGCAATCGCTCTGGATAAATTAGATTGATTCAAATAATAGAAAATCTTATCGTTTGCCTCATCCAATATAGGCTTGAAACTCTCTATCTCGTCTTTGCTATAGAGATGGTCATCGAGGCTCAGTTTCCCCCATACTCTGTCATGAGGAAGCAACAACCCATGCAAATCATTAGCTCGTTGATATTCGCACATAGTCGCTGTTGCATCCCAGATTCGCGCTGAAGTAGACTTGCCTGAATCGTTATAGCCAAACTTAACGTTAAATGCATCTCTATTTGGAATAACGTACGTATACAGATCTTGATAGATATCCAACCATTTATCCTTATCAATTTTGGATTCTAAATATCTATCAAACAATTCTTCTGGCGAAGGCGCTCTATTTTTTGACATCAAAAAAACCAGCCTTCTCTAGGAGGAGTAGGCTTCTCAGCATCTGGCTTATTGGCATGCCATTGTTGGCCTCCTTGGCTCTTAAATATATCCATGCTGGCATCGTATGCGGCCTGAAGCTTTTTAGCCATTTCAGCTTTCTGCTGTTGTATTTGTTCATTCATAGCATCATTTGCAGAATCATTACCTCCGGCCATTTCTACTCCATACGTTCATCAAGAAATAATTCTTATGATTTTTGAAATCAACCAATTTTTGAAATAAATGCTTTGGACTCAATGTCAGTCCGATATCAACACCACTCACAAATCTACATACTTCATTACATGTGAAATATTTGAAAGGAAATTCGGTAATAAAAATTCCTTTGTTTATTTTTACTGCGACATAATGTGTCAAGGATGGCATCAGAATAATCTTATCCATCAGGTTAGCCATATCCCACGTCTTCACAACGCGATATGAAATACCAGACTCCGAAGCCTCCATCAGGACAGGGACATCCCCTTGATAACAAATAACCGCAGCATGCAAAAAATCTTTATCTCTGATGAAATTAACAAACTTGCCTAGCCCTTTATTAAAAAATAAAAAAATAGCTATCACATTTGCGCCGCTTTCTCGAGAATCATTGATTTTAAATCATTGATTTCCTCTCGTAGTCTATTGAATTCACCGCTATACAGAGTGAATTCCGTTGGATATCGTCGCTCTAGTAACCATGCTTTTGATTGCCATGCCTTGCAGCCTGCCTTCACTTCGCTAATCAATCCTTCAATATTTTTGCAATCGATTGATCGCATCTCCATTGCAAACTTTGATAGCTCCGTTTCTTTTCCTTCATCGGATTCACTTATTCCGCGTTCAAGCCATTTGTACAGTGTAGAAGCGGCAATTCCTCGTGAATTAGCAGAATGCGATAGTGGAATCATTCTTCTAGAATCTTCCAGTAAACCGTAAAATATTTCTTTTCTCGGTTTTGAATCAACCATCTTTAACCTATCGAATTATCCGTAAACATAGGAGCAGACTGTCCTTTAAATTTTTCCTCTACAGTTTTGTACGAAGTTATATGTTGCTTACGCGCCAATTGCACCTCTAATGGCTCTTCACTGGACGTTTCTTTTTTACTTTTTTCCATCAAGAAAATCTCCAATATAGTTATTAATAATTTCTATACTATCATCAATTCTATACGAAATATAAGTCGCATAACCGACACCCTTCATGAGGAGTAACCAATTAGATTGGCTATCGCTCAATTTACCTTTTTCGCTTTTTAGCTCAAGCCATAATCCGTGATAAAAAGCATTTGGATAAGCCAGAAATAAGTCAGAAACTCCTGGTCTAACTCCCATTGCTTTTAACTTGGAAGCTTCACGTTTTTCTCTAAATCCCCCATTAGGAGAATGGAAAATATACTTAGATACGATAGGATGATTTTTGAAATGATGTATTAATGCTATTTGGTGTTGAAACTCTTTTATTTATTAGCTCCTTTTGAAAATACTGGGGTATCAGCATATGAATCACTATTATCTTGGGGAAGTAAAAATAATCTTGAGCTAGATGGGCTATAACTAACCATCGGGACTTCTTCTCTATTTATACTAATTTTTTCATTCGAATAACTGTCCCACCAATACTTATTTACAGGCGTATCTTGTGTATCTTTATTTTCTTTTGCAGTAAAAGCTGAATAATCTCTTAACCCAATTCTTTCGCTCATCTTATCTTCCATGATGACACGCATGTAAGAATGTTTTGGTTCCTTATTCATTATTCCGCCAAATGCATTAATTGTTCCTCCTATCGCTGAAACTGAGGCGCCAGCATGTGGCTGAAACCAAATTAATGCTCCAGAAACTAAGGATTGCCAGGACAAGCTAACGTAATAAAATACTTTTTCTAAAAAAGAATCGCCTTGTGTATTAAACCTATTGGAAATAGCAGCCCTAAGCTTATCTACGCCGTACGCAATAAATGAAATTCTTCCTATGAAGGAAAAAATAGCAACAGTCGCGGCACCTGCTATCCCTAACACAGGAATTATTCTAAAAGCATGAAGATATTCCAGAAATCCTAGAGAAAATATAGCGATGGGCAGGACAAGTGCTTTAAAACCGAATTTAAACTTTTCTGCTACAGATAAATTATTGAATGATTCAAACCATTCTTTCAGTCCTTTTGATTGCTCATATGCTTTAATCATCTTCACAGACGCCGCTATACTCGTCACGGATATTGATATTCCTAAACATACAGCTGCCATGATAGCCAACACTGGAATCAGATAAGGAACAGTAATCATTGCAGGAGCATAGTGCATGAACAAAAATGTGAGTGACTTAATCGTGAATATTGTTGTCAACACTGAAATTGACAACGAACCTAATACGGTCAATGGAACTATCACGAATCTTTTGAAGAATGACAGATGCCTTCTATTCCCTTCTTCGTCTACATATTGAGTAATAGAGCCTTCTCGCATGAGTTTCAATATAAAGTCAGGCATCGCTTTATTTAAAAATTTTGCGTTAGCATAAAATGTAAATATGAATGTCGCTACCGCTAGCAATGCGCCTAATGGGCCGCCTCCTATCATAGCAATAACACCCATAGCCAATACGGATGCAGAGGCAAGTGATGATATAAGTCCTATCAAAACAGAAAGAACCTGAGCTATTTTTTTCTTTTTATTGGTGACTACAAATCTTTCTATCGCTTTTCCTGCTTCCGATATCGCATTGAAGTTTTCATGGATATACGATGTTGAATTGTATTGTTTATTTTCAAACTCATTTAGTTTTTCAATTTGTTCTTGAGCAATATTTATAATGTCTTCTTTTGATAATGCACTAATAAACATATCTTCATCATATAGACTAATATTGCTTTCTGTATTTGACAGAAGAACAATTTTTTCCATATATTCATTTGATCTTTTACATAAATAATAAGTCATGATGGCCATGCCAGTATTGACTAACCTTCTGTCTGTTTTATCTAGTTCGGCCTTGTATTTGATATGGTTTCTAACCCTATCTTCAATAAAAAGCGACTTATACTCCCAAGCTACCATAAGAGTTAATAGCCGTCGCAGATTGGCCTTTTCATCACAAATATTTTGATCATTAGGCATTATTTCTTGTTCATTTTGGTATAGACCAACTGCAAATTCTTCTATATCTGAATATAAATTAGTGCCTGGTTTTATATTTTCTTTGCTTGCCTTCAAGCCTAGATATCTTGCATGACTAAGGATTTCTGAATATGATTTTTTTATTAAATTCATTTTCTAAATTCTCTCTATTTTAATTTCTTTTTTTAAAGCACCAGATGTTCCTTTACATAGCTTCATATTTTTCAACACTGGCGATATTGCTTTTCTAATCGATTTTGCTCTTGCATAAACGAAACGTGGGAGCCTTTTGTTTGTGAAACAAAATTCAATGAAATTATTACCAATATTGATATTTTCAATTGATATTTCTTCATCATCAGCTGCGCACAGTATCAATTCGTTTACTTTTTCTTTGTTATTAAAAAAACATCCGTTAACAGTTTCATACCGAATTAGATATAACAATTTTAGAATCCAGGAATGTAGTCATTATTATGATCTTCAATTTTTTCTAAATTACGATCATTATCTTCCGTTTTTTTAGATAAGATCTGAAGATCGTTACAAATGATTGAGGTTTTATTTTTTTTAATGCCTTCTTTGTTTGTATATTCACTAGATTTAATACGGCCTTCGACATAAACCCGACTGCCTTTTTTTATATACTTGTCAACAATTTCTGCTTTTTTCCCAAAGGCTGTGATGTTGTGCCATTCGGTTTCTTCACTACCATCTTTTTTCTTATACGAAGTAGCCACCCCAAAATTTACTAACTTTTCTCCGCTATGCAATATCTTTAATTCAGGCTTTTTACCTACATTGCCAATTAATATTGTTTTATTAATTCCTCTCATATATTTACCTCATTTAACTTTAAAATAGATTTAAAAATACTGTACAGCCCTAACAACAAACTAAAAAAAACAACAGAAGAGATAATAACTATCAAAAGAATTCCTGTTAAATCTGAAAGGAACATTTCGACGAAATTATGATAAAAAAAAGAAATATGATTCATTCTAAAAATCTCTTTTGGATTTGTATAAAAAACATGAAATAAATAGCAAATATATACCTAAAGATAAGGGTATATTATCTAAAATTTTTACAGCAAAATAAGAAGGAATAAGAATAATGATACTTATAATATAATAATAAAAGTATTTTATATAGAAGTTAAACAATAAATCCTCAATTAACTGAATTACTCTATTCTCTTATTACTATTAATGATTAATTTAACTATTGTGACAATCGCCAGCATCATAGCTCCAGCAAATGCTTTAGCTAGAATATAAATACAAGCTATTACAGCAATGATCACCAACAATATGTCATACGAATTATTTAAATTAAATAATTTAAAAATACTTTTTAGTTCTTCTACAAATTTTAAAGTAACTATGTTTTTCATCATGCAACGTAGTATAATTTATACACTGTACTTTATCAATTATATTACATGCACCTTTGTTTATTTTTAACGTATAAAAAACATTGAAACTTATTAAATTAAAACAAAATTTATTAATTTTTGATAAATATTAGTAATCTAAATTTTTATTTTTATAAATTGAGCAATAAATAAATATGAGATACATTCAATTAAGTGACTGGACTAAACATCATGAGTACCCATCGGTATCTCAATTCAGATATCTTTTGCAAAAAAATAAGGATAAGGATAACGGACTAAACAAAGTAGTTAAGAAAATCGGCGGCACACTTCTTGTTAATGAAGGCGCCTTTTTCGAATGGATAGACAAGCAAAACTATAGGAATAATGATGTGTAAAAAAGAAAGGCACTATTTTTCTAAACAGGAGTTTTTAAAGAGGAACACGTTCATTACCCCTAGGTCATTAAAGAACCTGCTGGACACAAGACACAAGAACGGTCTGAGCCCTGCAATAAAATTCCTAGGAAGAAATCTAGTGATAGATGAAGATGCTTTCTTTCGGTGGATGGATGCTCCAAAGGTCAATCCTACAAGAGTTTATAGAGAAATTGAGGTGGAATGAAAAATATAGATTGGCAAATGTTATTACCATTCATACATTATTAAAATTCATAAAGTATTAATGTTAATAACTATAATAAAAATAAATTATGATAAAAAGTGTTGACAGTTTCATTTAATTTATATTAATATGCTTTCCATGAATACACAGCCAAAGAAACCAAATCGATCTGGGTTCATTGCCCTAAGAGATTGGGACAAATATCACGATTTCCCGACCGTACGTCACTTTAGAAAGCTTTTGCAAAGTGCAAGTCGGAATGGGCTGGATAAAATAGTAAGAAAAATTGGCGGCCTAATCGTCATAAAAGAAGACGAATTTTTTGAATGGGTAGAACGACAGCCTTACGAGTGCTTAGACGATCGTAGAAGCAATGGATCAGGAGAAGAGCATAGAAACAATTGCTTAAAGGCGGGTAGAAATCCAAGAGGAAGACCAAGGAAAATCGATAACCAATTAAACAAAGAGGAGGACCAAAATACGGGTTAAAGGTAAATAACATTTATTAAATTATTAAAAATAAAGCGGGCGGAGTGACAAGAACTAAGTTGCCACCCTACCACTTTCCATTCAATGCTTAAACGGAGCAAAAAATGAACTTTAGGAAATTAACACAAAAAAGGTTAAGAAATCGAGTAAAACCTGTATGGGGGGGGATGAGAGTAAGAAAACATGAGTTAACTGTATCAAATAATAGCGGGCGGAGTGACAACGACCAATTGCCACCCTACCACTTACCATTAAATGCTATATCGGAGCAAAAAATGATCAAAGAAAATATATCACATTACCATTTAGATAAGCGAGTCAATCCAATTTGGGATGACTACGATTCCTTAATCGAACAAGCCGTTCTATACCAAGACGTATACTGCATCCAGGATTTAAATCCAGAAATGGAAAAAGCTATTCATATATCTGCTATCAAAGAAAATAAGATATTTCTCTCCGAAGGCTATGACCTTGGACACTTGGTAGACAAAGATATCGAATCCATCTGGAATAAATTCTATGGGGAGGCAGCATAATGTCGTACATATTAAACAAAATAACGTCGGACTACCTATTAAACAAAGATTATGTTTCCCGCTCCATGTTAATGGACTTAAATATATCACCCGCACATTTCTTTTTTAAGAATTTATCAGGGATATCTCCAGAATCATCTTGCACAAAATCGATGAAATTTGGATCTGCTCTGCACACCTACGTATTGGAGCCTGAACAATTTCGCGACAGATACGCATCGATTGCGTATACATTCGACAGAAGAACAAAAAAAGGCAAGGAGTACTACGAAAAATTCCTAGAAGAATCAGGAGATAGAATTGTTCTAGATTTTGATGAATACGAAGATATTTTGTCAATTTCCGATAATATAAAAAATCACGATACTGCATCGCTTTTGATTGGATGCGCTGTTTGCGAGAAAGAGCTCTATTGGGTCGACCCTGAAACTGGGGTTAAGTGCAAATGCAAACCTGACATCATAAACGGAACTGTAGTAGCTGATTTAAAGACTGCAAATGATATCTCCTTGCGAGGCATTCGTAACGCAATATTCAAATATGGATACGCTGTTCAGGCAGCAATGATTAGAGAAGGCATGAAGGCCAACAACATGGGAGAAATGTCTTCATTTTGGCTAATCGTTGCAGAGAAAAACGCTCCTTTCACCATCACTACCTACAAACTAGGTGAAGATTTCATTGAGTTTGGGCTTATCGAATTCAGAAGACTTCTTGGCATATACAAAGAATGCCTAGAAGAAAACATCTGGCCTGGCCCAAAATCATGTGAAATCTCATTCAGAAACAAACTAGAACTAGGAGCTTAAGATGGAATACACAGAAAATAAAGAACTCTCTACCCATATCAATGATATGCGATACATGTCCAAAGCAATCAATAGTTCTTCTTTTTGTCCAAAAGAGTACAGAGGAAAACCTTTCGACATTCTAATAGCAATCCAGATGGGGAAAGATGTCGGGCTAAAACCGTTACAGGCACTAAAAAATATCTCAGTCATCAATGGAAGACCGACGCTATGGGGAGATGGACTTTTAGCTGTCGTAAAATCTTCAGGATTGCTTGAATATTGCAAAGAATGGCAGGAAGAAGATACGGCCTATTGTGAAGTTAAGAGAAAAGGAGAATCTCTACCGACTAAATGCTCCTTCAGCTTGGAGGATGCCAAAAAAGCTAACCTGACAGGAAACTCTACCTGGGTGAAATACACAAATAGAATGCTAAAAATGAGAGCAAGGGCATTTGCATTGAGAGATGCATTTCCAGATTTCTTATGCGGAATGGAAAGCAGAGAAGAAATAATGGACTACATGGAGGAAACAAAATCCAATAACGGAATTAAATCGGATAATTTATTAAGTCAGCTTAGAGAGGAAGTTGAAAAGGAAACAAGGGCAAATAAGGGAATTAAATCGGATGATTTATTAAGTCAACTGGAGGGAAGTTACAAGGTTTCATAGAGCATTGAAATAATCCCCGGATTAAGAGTCCGGGGATAATCTGAGAACTACACAAAAAATACCCCATATCAAAAAGGATTAATTGTGCAAAAACCAAACATTCCGTTCTTTACATCACATATCAAGAATTCAGTGCAAAAAACAACCAAAATTTACATAAACCCCTCAAAAGGAATAAGAAAAATGATTAGTTTATTGCAAATAAATTCCATATGACCCTAATGAAAATGATCAGTTTAATGAAAAAAACAAACCAAATTCCATACAACCCATCAAAGGAAATAAGGAAAAATGATTAATTTAATGAAAAAAACTAATCAAATCTCATACAACCATGATCAATTTGAAAAAACCAAATTCCATACCCCCACTCAAAAGGAATAAGGAAAAATGATTAATTTAGCTCATCAAATTCCATACAACCCCATCAAAGGAAATAAGGAAAAATGATTAATT
>JAOXOE010061427.1:0-31907 GCA_028565055.1 Phoeniculus purpureus | reverse complement strand
ACAGAATCACAGAATCATCATGGCTGGAAAGGACCTCCAGGGTCATCGAGTCCAACCTTTGTCCTAGTATCTAGCTGTTAGACCATATCCCTAAGCATTGCCTCCATCTGTTCCTTAAACACATCCAAAATCATAGATTTGGAAGGGACCTCCAAAGATCAGCTAGTCTAACCCCCCTACAACAAGCAGGGACATCTCCAGCTAGACCAAACTGCACAGTGCATCATTCAGCCTGGCCTTGAATGGCTCCAGGGATGGGGCCTCCACCACCTCTCTGGGTAGCCTACTCCAGGGATCCACCACCCTCAGACTTAAGAGCTTTTACCTCATCTCCAGCCTCCATCAGTCCTTTTCCAGTTTCAGACCATGACCCCTCATTGTATCCTTCCCTGCCCTTGTGAACAGCCTTACCCAGACTTCTGACATACCCCTTTCAGGAACTGGAAATCATAGGATTCATCTTGGACTTAAGATCATGGCACAAAACCATATTTCAAAATGAATTGAATCCATTTTTCCCCAAGGATCTCTCTTGTCGAATATTTGCTAAAGTTTTTGCTTTCAGCTTTGTTGCCACTTACTACAAAACTCAAATTATTACTGAAACAACACTAAATGATAAAAATTTTTTATACAGTCACGTAAGTAAAGCTAAGTAAGAGGTCAATACTAAGGCTGGTGCTGTTTCTAGAGGTACCTTTGATATACTTGGATTTTTTAACCTCACTTATAAACTTCGGAATGGGAAACCTTCTTTCTGGACATAGTTGAGATTAACAGAGCAAAGTGTTAACAATTTGGTGGTCTGCATGTTTGATTCTGTTATGCATGATAGATAACGGTCAAGGGGACTGGGAAGGCGAACTATATCCATAAAGTAACTACTCATCCAGCTGCTTAGCAAACAGCTTAAGAAAATAAAACTTTAGCGAAGTCACTGAAGTCTACTTAAAGCAATCAGTTTTATGCTTAGGATCAATAAAGTTTATAAGAAAATATGTAACTTGGTTCTGATTCATAAACTGATTACCGTGAATCTGAAGCATTAAGCTCTATTTTGCATGAAATATTAAGGTTTTAAAAGGTGTCTTTCAGTGCAAAACTGATTCCATTATCAAATGCTGCCTGTCTGAATTCTGGTCCTCAGTGTTAATACCCAAACAAGCAGCCCATGAAGACAAACAAAATTTGTGAGCATACAAACACAGGGTTATGATCAGACCATTGAAACTGCAGAACCATCATATTTCCCATTGTTCCATGCCTTCTATTCCATACACATCATATTGGGTATAAAGCTGAGGGAAGATTTGACTTAAAACTCTCTTCTTCAGCAGCCAGCATCTGAGAAGGACTTTGTCCATTCTGCCTTCAATCACAATCCTTGTGTCCCTGAATCCAATTCCATAACCCAGCTCCTGCATCCAGTTCTCATCTGCTGCTGAGTCCAAGGATCTGCCCACAGAATCAGTGGTGATGCTTATATAATTGCCATTAGTGAGGTATTGGTTTTGTATATATTTCATTTTATTGTTGTCATTCTCATTAAAGCCATTCGATTTTCCAGATTGGAAAAGTCTCTCTCCCTTATTCCCTTTCTCTTCCCCTTTAGAAAGAGAAATAGAGAGCATTTGTAATTCATCTAGTGGTTGGCTCAATCTCAACCCTACATACCTAAGACACATACCTAAGAGAAGACAAGACCCACTAGATGAATTCTGACTGGGTATTTATTGAGTCCAAATGGAAGATGGATTCTTCATCTCTAGAACAGTCTTGTAACAGCTAAACAGGACTGTGATTTTTTATTTTAGACTGTCTTTGCCATCACAGTTCATCACACAGTAATAAAGCCGTAAGAATTTTGGAAAAAAAGTCTTTGGTTTCATATGAACTACAAGGAAATGCTGCTTTGACAACACATCAAACTTTGACAGGTTTATGACTGGTGAAGCTTTTGAGCAAGATATTACAAGCAGCATTCCTTTGTCTCCCCTTTTTGCTTCTTAATTCTGATTAAGTTAAAAAGCACTGCTCAGCTTCCCTTCATCCTTCCACACTTAGGATATTTCAAAGTGGTTTGATATTATCCAGATATAATCCTTTGGCTCTGATGAACCAGCCAGCAGAAATCCCCAGCACCCCCCTGCTCTGTGACTAAGAGATTCTGGATCACTGCTGGGAGGGCTGACAGCAGCCACTAGTCACATCAAAAAGTGTCAACTGCTGCATTGCCTACTAATAAAAATAACGTTCGTTTTCTTTCTCCTATGACAGCTGCCAGCATATAAATCTAAGTCTTTTGTACTACTTCTTTCAATAAAATTAAGCCAGACAGGTGCCTTGGACACAATGGGAACTGCAGAACAAATTAAGATATTAGGACCTCATCTTTCAAAAGGGCACTATAACAATACAAAGGGACAATGATAACCAAAAATGTTTAAAAGGAAGCTGTACAAGTGAATTCGCTATGGGACATCCCTGCCCTATTCACACTTCCCATGGTAGACTCCATACTGGACTGCAGAATACTACCTTTTCTTCTTCATGTTCATGCTTTTAGGTGGCAATCCATGGCATGTTTACCACACTCACATGTAATGAAAAATGCAAGTTATGTGGACGGAAAGCAGTTGAGTCATTATCACTAGAGGTGTTCAAAACACATTTATATCTAGGACTTGGGAACATGGTTTAGTGGTCAGGACGGGGTGAGATTGATGGTTGGACTAGATGATCTTCCAACCTTAGTGATTCTATTATTCTAAGGCTCCAGGCAGCAGCAGTGATACCAAACGTTAAATTAGTGTGTAGCAGGCTTAAAACATATCTCAAAGGGAAGTTGTTAACACAGAACTAGGAGATATCCAGAAGAAAAGTGGTATCTGATATGTAGGTAACAGCCCAGCTGTAAAAGAAAGGCTATTTATACATATTGTCCTGACCCAGAGCTCTGCAGAGATTCTGTTCTGCTGGGAAAAGCTGGTTTTTAGTATTTTCTTCTGTGCCCTGAATGTTATGAGAATTAGGTTCTTTTCAAGTGCCTAGGAAACCTTCTTTGCGGAGAAAGACTCAGCTCTAACTGAGAAGTGCTTGAACTTAGTAGCCAACATATATTTTAACTGCTTCTCACAGTACAAAAAGCAGCTTGCCAGAGAGGTAGGTCACAAGCCACTCTCTCCTCTACAGAGAAATCATTTTTCATAACACTGAAAAGGAAACGGATGAGTAACAAGGAGCCACACCTGGTGGTCCTCAAGCTAGATACAAGGAAAATGGCTTCCACAAACTACCGAAAGTCATGACATAAACCCAGAAAACGACTGCCTGCTGAGCCTGTTTGGATTATAATTATCCATTAGCTTGAACATTTCCTAAGCTTCCTTTGGCTTCCATGCCAAGATGTCACCATACGCTGAGAGTATTCCTTTACTTATGCATTGCTTCCTCCTTCTACTGACACAGATGCCGCTGCAATTTGAAGAACTCAAGAGTTCTGTCTTTGTCTCTTTTCCTGCCATATATTCAGCTAAATCCAAGAGTCCAGAATTCAGCTTCTCTTAGTACAACAGGTTCTGTAAAGGCAGGAAGTCAGAATCTGAGTTTCGCTTACAGAATTTTCCATGTAAATTCCTGTTGCACCACAAGGGCAAATTTTTAAAACAGGAGCCATATCAACCATATTCTAAGGTGCATCAAGAGAAGTGTGGCCATTAGGGCAAGAGACGTGATTCTGCAACCCTTGCTTTGCTCTTGTGAGACCCCACCTCAAATCCTCCATCCAGTTCTGGTGTCCCCAACATCAGAAGGACATAAAACTGCTGGAGTGAGCCCAGAGGTGGCCACAAAGATGACCCAAGCGCTGGAGCACCGCTGCTATGAGAACAAGCTGAGAGAACTGGGGTTGAGCATAGGGAAGAGAAGACTCCAGGGGAACCTTAGAGCTGCCTTCCAATACCTGAAGGGAACCTACAAGAAGGCTGCAGAGGGACTTTTACCAAGGGGTTCTAGTGATAGAACAAGGCGAAACGGTTTTAATCAGAGCCGGTTTAGACTAGATCTTAGGAAGAAGTTATTCAGTGCAAGGGTGGAGGGACTCTGGAATTGATTGCCCAGAGAGGCTGTGGCTGCCCCCTCTCTGGAGGTGTTCAAGGGCAGGTTGGGTGAGGCCTTGAGCAACCAAGTCTGATTGAGAGGTGTCACTACCCACGGCACGGGGCTGAGTAGATGAGCTCTGAGGTCCTTTCCAACCTGAGCCAGTCTGATTCATACTTCTAAAATATGAGTAAATAGAGGCAGAAAATGCATCAGCAGGGTTTTTGTTACGTGTTAGCCTCATTATGAGGCCTCAGTAAAATCTTGTTCAGAATATTGCACATAATCCTCATCTCTCAGAAGAAATAAAAATTAATTCAGCCTGGACCAGATACAGGGAAGGATTTCTAAGATCAGGGAAGAAGAGAGCTGATTTTAATAAAGATCAAAGGAAGGCTAGGTCATACACCCACAGAAATGGAGGCCAAGATTCTTTCATTAACTAGATGATCTTTCAAGGTCCCTTCCAATCCCTAATGTACTGTGATACTGTGAATCCAAGTGAAGGAATGGATTATTGACCAGCTGCACATTCATTCTGCAAGGTTGAATCAAACAGTTATCATTTATTACTTCAGTTATAAATTGAGTCTCTATTAATGCACAGAAGGCAGGTAAAAGAGACTGTTCAAACTTAGAGACAATGCTGACACAAAAGCAAATGGTTGTATAGTGACCATGAATAAATTTCAAGCAGAGGTGAGAAGAAACTTCCTAAACATCTAAGGAGCAGAGCTTTGGGAGGGTCTTTAAGTTACAGCAGAGAAGGAAAACACCTTAATTAAGTGTAAGATAAAGCTCAGTGTATTTGTCCAGTAAGAGCAGCCAGACTAAACGATACAATCTTATCTGTTCTACACCCTCTTTTTCCAGAATAGGAGAATATCTGTAGATATTGGTACACAAGGTTTACAAGAGTTAAGGTAAGCCTCCAATGTGTACAACTCTTCTTCACTCCTATGAGAGCAGCGAAGACTAATTCCCAGATTTATTTGATGGGTGAGATTTCTGAGAGGCTGCAAAGTTTTAGCTCTTGGCACTAAGTTTTGTGCTATCATCAAAAGACAAGGGAAAACTCTTCTAATTGAAGTAATAAATAGCTGTTTGATTCAGCCTCGGAGGATAAATGTGCAGCTGTTCAAGAATCCATTCTTTTGCTTGATTTCATGTATTTATTTGTAAATGCTGCACAGCTGAGGTTGGATAAAGCATGTTCCAACATCAGCGAGTGCCTGATCATACTTAAGCAACCATAGCCTGTTTATGTATTCAGTTAGAAAGCCAGTTTTATGTAAGACCTGTAGAGATAACAAGCACTGGATGAGGAAGGTATATCCTTAACTTCTTCTTGGAAATGAATGAAAAATAATAATACACACTAACATCCTTTCTGAAGAACTTGGGAGGGGGGAACTGACTGTGAGAAGGACAGCTTTTAGATTTGTTCAATTATCATTTGGAAAAGTAATGCAAGAAAGACTGATTTTTGCAAATAAAAACAGATGGGGAAAATAAATGGAAAATAGAGTGTCAGGATCACAGCACAGGCATGTTTATTCCAAGGCATGAAGCAATTTTTTCCTTAAGAAGCTTCAGCAGTCGAGTTTGACACATTGCTTTGGCTTGGTTCAGGCATTTGTTTTGTTTTAGAAGAAGCTTATCTATCAGTTCTGTAGGTTCATCTTGATTAAAAGGATAAGTAGGGAGTGAAAACTACTACAATGATGCAGCTGGATCGACACTGATGTAAAAGGAATAACACTGGCAGCTGCAGCTGCTTCTGCAAAAATGTTAAAGTCTCATTCCTAAATTTCTAGAATAAATAATCTTCTATTTTTGGGAGGAGTTAAAAAGCTCCATATCACCTACAAAGTGAATTTTTCTTTGGAAAGGTGAGCAAAAGACATTCTCTATGGAAAAACATAGAGGCAACTTACCATAAAAGGGTAGGACCTGTTGTCTATGAACAGTTGGAAAATTCAGCTTCCAAAACTCTTGATATTAAATGATCCAACAGTGCTGAATACGTCTCTAATTTCTCACTTTGCCACCTTTCTAAAACACCGAGCGTGATGCCATGGGATCCTTGCAGTACTGCACCATTTATATTCTTCTATAAACAGTACAAAGCCAAAGTTCACTAGCCAGTTTGAACAGGAATGTGGCAACAACCCAGGAATTTGTATACAGCTGGTTTTCCTCCAACATATACAGTACACTGATGTAACCTGATAAATTTACAGATGCTGTCAGTAGTTTATGTTGCAAAACTTCCTCCTTTCAGTGTCTTTTTCACCATGTGTTCTTTACAGTAGGACTGATTTGTAGGTAACATTTAGTGTAGGAAACCATGTAAACAAAACCTGCCATCTTACTAATAGTTTCATAGAAATAAAGATCTCTCTGAGATTCTTTTGAAACATATCTAAGACTCCAAAAGACACTAGACGTCTTTGCAGTGAAGGCACTGCATTTTGGGAAGGGAGATCTGAATCCCATCACTGCATTTCCTTCTGTGGTATTTTTTATAGTTTGAAAAGGAATTTGCATTTGGCAACACACATTCGTAGGATTATTGAGGATCTCCAGGACCTCCAGGATCGTCAAGGCCAGCCTAGGACCTAATGTCACCACATCGCCCATACTAGGGCACTAAGGGCCACAGACAGTCTGTCCTTCAACACCTCTGGGGATGGGGACTCCATCCTGCCCTGGGCAGTCCATTCCAGGGTCTGATCACCCTTTCCATGAGGAAGAGTTTCCTAACATCCAACATAACCCTCCCCCTGCCCCCTCATCCTGGCGCTGGTTGCCTGGGAGAAGAGCCTGACCAGCACCTGACTACAGCCTCCCTTCAGGTAATTATAAAGAGTGATAAGGTTTAACCTCTTCTCCAGGTTAAGCATCCCCAGCTCCCTCAGCCTCTCCTCATCAGAATTTCCCTCCAGTTCCTTCCCTAGCCTTGTTGCTCTCCTCTGGACTACTCCAGTACCTCAATGTCTGTCTTGAGGTGAGAAGCCCAGAACTGTCCCCAGTGCCCGGTATAGGGGAAGAATTACCTCCCTAGTCATACTGACCACACTATTCCTGGTAGAAGCCAAGAGGCCATTGGCCTTCCAGACCACCTGGACACACTTCTGGCTTCCATACCTGTGAAGGAGCCACAAAGCAACTGGTGATTTGGAAGCTGGAGTGATTGGTTCAAGTAGAAATTTCAGCCAGAATATAGTGGGTTTGTCGAACATGATGGGCACTTCTAAATACAGATCGTTCTGAATTAATCAGTCTTTTCTGACTGTCGATCTCACTGTCCTTTGAAAATCCCTTGCTTGTCTCTAAGCACTCAGTGTGGTTCTTACAGCACCACAACTAGTGCATTCACTGTCAGCCCAGTGTTGGTTTGAGAGTTTTCATGCGTCCACTGACTAGTAAATACAACTGACATTATCCACATTGCAGCACCAACACTGCAGCTTCACCTCCCTTGATTTCACTGTCTATGTGATCTCCTAATATGATCCTGTTTTCGTTTTCCTTCAAAAAGACCCCAAAAGTCATTCATTCATACAGCTTTATGCTACACACAGTCATTATTTCCTTCAGAAGACTTTATTTCTGTCTTTTGCAGGTTCTGAGGGTTCTCTTTCCTTTTTTACCCTCGTTACGATTTGATTCACCACCATAAATGTAACTGTCATCTTTCTGCTGGTTGTTTGAAGATCTACCTTAATTCTGTAGAACTATCTTATGAAATAGAAATACAGTCTTGTCTATCCAATCTAACAACTGGTTTTGTACCACGCTTAACACACATATAAAAAAATCTACCTTATTTCTGCAAATCTTCAACAGTACAAAGTCTTTCAACAGCCGTGGGTACTGTCATCCTACTGTCATCTTACGTTGGTTGTAAATACAGCATCATCTTCCAAGTGAACGTCTTTAGTGCTGATGCTGATATCATTTCCATGTGTTGCAACTTCTACCTTTAGAACACATCCAGCTGTGGAGAGGAACCCGTCCATCCCTAACTCCCACCGAAGTTCAAACACTGCTGACCTTTGCTGTAACAACTATGTATGCATCTTGCTCCCTGTTACTCAGAACTGCTTGTGCTAAGCAGAGAGAGACTGGCAGGCAGGTATCCTGAGTGAGTGCTGCACCTCACCTCCTTGTTCTGAACACTTCCACAGGCTGAGAACCACCATGATTTAAGAAGGAGAAACGACTGACCTAAGGAAAAAAAGCCAGCAGTCAACAATAAAAAAAACCCACACTCCATGTTTGTCTGTGACGTGGCACAATTTTGCCTACCTACCTCCAAAATTTGAGACTAATTGAGCAAAGTGAGACAGTTTCTATCTCCTTAGGTGTCAAATCCACACTGCACACCTGAAAAAGAGAAACTGAGAGATGCTGCAAAGGAGAGCAATATGGGAACACAGAAGTGACAAGGAGAAAAGCAGAAGGGACATGGCAAGGGATCATAATCCAAGAAGGATGGGGATGACTTGCTGCTAGGCTCTGAATGAGAACAAAATGATCTGCTGACAGCAGAAAGCAAGCCTAAGCCTTACACCTGAACTAGGGAAAGTGAGTGACTACAGGCATCTTTTGAAAACTGTTAAATTGCTGCAGCAAAGGAAGAGAGATGTATTTTATCTGCCATGAGCAAAGCTATGAAGTCTGTGTCTGAGGCAAGAACTAATAGTGATAGGAAGTGTGGATAAGGGAAGTACAGAAGCAGCTCCCCTAGTTGTCTTTCACACTGGAATAAATGGTCCTGACACATTTATGTTGAAACAAAAGCCAGAATAACTCTGCCCACCAGAAATGTGACTCACAGTAAGATGAACTATAATAACTATCTCTGTCCCCACTGGAGTGAAGGCACAGGATCAATAAGAATGTGAGGGTTAACATGAATTAATGGGATATGTTATTTGCATCTGAGGATTATTTCAGATGTGTGAGGAATTAATGAAAAAAAGTGTTTTACCATCGAGATTTCCTTATCAACTGCAACATCTGGCCAACATCACTAGGATCAAGTTTGATGTGATTTCAAATAAATGACTAGAGGGAAAAAGTATGAAGAGACAGCTCCGAAATCCATGCTGTCTGTCAGCACATAGGAATAGGAAAGAGTAACAGACATGAAAACACCATGAATTAATTACTGCCAGGGAGAAGAAAAGAAAATGGCAAGGGGGAAGGAAAGGGGCAAGGTCAGGGGGAAAGGAAGAGAAGGAGAAAAGACACACGCTGAATTAATTGGTAGACTCATCAAGGCAAATTATAATGCGATATAAACAGAAAATAAACGCATGAAGTCTGGAGAAAAAGCCACAAGTGCTTTGAGCCTACATGTAGAAGTGAAAGGAGGCCCTAGAATGTGATGCTGTACATGCAACCAAATATTGTATAAACTCATTAGGTCATGAAGGTATAGGAAAGGTTGATCAGGATAAAACAGAAACTGTGATTGAAATGAGGGGGCAAAATACTGAGAAGTATTTAACTGTAAAATTAATTAATCAAGTAAAGGCTCTGGATGAAAGACATTTCAGCCATTCCTGTAAAAAGGCTAAGGAAAAGCACAGAAGAAGCCTCTTATCTGTATGAGGAAAGTTTCAGACTTTTTGAAAGGAGGATTTTGTTGCAATGAGAACATGGTTTAGGAGCATCAGAGTGGACCACGTTATTGCAATAGTGGTTTGATGCTCCTGGGAGTCTGAGCAAACATGCAAAAGCCACTAACAGTAGCCTACTGGAAGTAGAAAATAGTCCATAAGGTTACTCCATATGAGATGTTTGTGGCAATTAACTGACACGGACTCCGTAATTGAAGCCAGAGAAGACAAAGCAAAGACATTTATTGAACAATTCTATGTCCTTTTATACACTCTATTATCACTGCAGATATAATTGGCTTCTTATTATTGGTTATAATGACACTACATAGCTATTATTCCTTACATTAATGAGTTACACAGTGTCTAGGAGAAGGTAAGAAGTGTGAAAAGGAGTCTCTAGGAAAAGCAAAGCTATGTATAAAAAACAATGCATTCCTCAGTCTGCAGCTTTGGCTTCATTACCTTGCTAGTGCACTTGCTCAAGGACAGAGTTTACTCTCAAGAAGATCAAAGCTGTACAGGCTGTTCACTCCCGTAGATGTTGACAGTTACCACTGAGGACTGGGATGCAGAAAGGCTCTTGCTGCCATTCAGCATGACCAGGACAGATTGAATAGTTGGAGATAGGGAAGCTTCTGTGAAAACCAAGGTCACTGCTAATCTTCTGTACTACACTGGGGTGCAGTCAGTCAGAGGCTGCACCTGTAGAGAGGGGCAAACAAGACAGGTGACCCTACACAGACCAACAGTGTGTTCCATTCTATATACATTACATAGGGTACAAAGCTGAGGGATCACAAGGGTCAAGCTCTCATTTTCAAAGACCACTGTCTGAGGAAGACTCTCTCCATTCTACTTTCAATCCCAGCCTGTTCATTCCTGACTCCAGTTCCTGAATCTGGATTTCATGTGCTGATGAGTACAGTCTGGTGTTTCTCCAGCATCTCCCAAAATCATGAGTGATGTCACTGATGTCATTGCCACCAAAGGTGTTTGGTTCAGTATTGATTTCGTATATATTTTTATAGATTTAATTTCCTTTTCATTAAAGTAACTTTAGGATTTTTTTCCATTACACAAGTCTGTCTCTCTCATTCTTTTTCTGTTCCCTTTTGGGGAACTGTCAGTCATTCATCCAGTGGCTGACCCAGCCACAAACCATGACGCCCTAACAAGGAGAATAATATTTACTTGTTTGATCTGTGCACATCCCAAATTTAAAATACAGAGGACCCTTTCACCCTTCACAGGATTTGAGTCTGCATCCAGGTTGAAATCAATTTTAGCACTCCATCTACTACATTTATGCTTAATTTGAGATCGAAGCGTGTAGAGCCTAATCTGACCTGCTGGTATTGTAGAGGTATTTCACACCTAGCACTTTATACTGCAAGTGAAAGTGCCACTACAGTTTAAACATTTTAATGCCCAATATTGACTTTAAGCCTGCACAACAGACAACCAAACACTTTCCAAGATCGTATTTTCACAGTTTAATCATGCTTACTCTTAATAATTCACACTTTATCTTCAGCTGGAATGTGCCTAGTTTTGGCTTCCCACCTTTGGTTCTTGTTTGCAGCTCCCTGCAAGATTGAAAAGCTCAGTAGTGCTCAGAATCTCCTTCTGCTTACACATATCTTTATTGATCACATTAAGTGTAAATCATCTTCTGGATAAAACAAGCCATATTGCATGCTCTGTCTTTCGATTCTGATGTTATCTTCAGTCCTCGCTCTGTTTCTGTTGATTCCTTTTGTGTTCTTGATTTTACAATTTGCTTCTTTAAACATTAATTCATTTTATGTCATGTTAGCTATCTGCAAGTGGAGCATCTAGCTTGTCCAGACAGAACAGAAGGTGGCTCTAGAGAGCAATTCATAACTATCTCTTGAATATCTCAGAGTATTAGACACCTCAGAGAAGCAAGAGACAGAAGCAATCCATGTAATTATCCTCAGTAGTGAAGAAAAAGATCAAGATCAAAAAGCCATGGCAACAAGCAGAAAAGTCTATAGTTTGACAGTCTGGGGAGGTGGGGGGGTTCTTCCTTCTCAAAGTCTCAAAGGACAGTAAGTTTTAAAAGAAGCTGTATTTAATATGGATCTACAAATGCAAATGTCCAAGCGGGTTACTAAGCCCTGCAGCAAATCAGACACATTAGAATAGCGTGAACAACTATAGTATTTGTAATGAGTTAGCACTCCATCAGCCTCCTATGGTCATCCCCAGCTTTAGAAAAAAGACTTATTCTCATACACTTTCCCAAAAAAACAACAGTCTGAAGGTATTCCTCAACAACTATTCTGTCAGCCATTCAAATTCAGGAGGACCTTAAAATATTGCTATTTATTTATTTATTTGTTTGTTTGTTTGTTTACTTGTTAAACAACTGATTTGAAATTAATTCACAGAATCAGAGAATTATTGTGGCTGGAAAAGACCTCTGAGCTCATCCAGCCCATCACCTAACATCACCGTATCGGCCAGACCAGGGCACTAAGGACCACACACAGTCTGTCCTTGAACACCTCTAAGGATGGGGACTCCACCACCGTCCTGGTGAATCTGTTCCAGTGTCTGTTTCTCCTTTCCATGAGGAAGGGCTTCCTAACATCCAACCTAACCCTCCCTTGGCAGCTTCAGGCCCTGCCCTCTCATCCTGGCACTGGTTGCTTGGGAGAAGTGACAGATTTAAAGTTGTTTTCACTCATTGGAACAAATCTATTATTAGCAAGGTTTAAAAAAAAAGGACTTTGTCAAGCAAATGAATCAAGTTACAACCTTTTGTTCCTGTTTTTTAAAGAAAAACAGCAATGTTAAGCTGAAAAGTAGAAGTTTGTCTGAAATTCAAATATAAAACTGAAGGCTAGACAGCAATAAAGGCAATTATTTTCTTCTTGGGAGAAGAAGCGTAACACTGTACTTATAGGGAAAATGTATTAATACTCTTCCAAGGATGTTCTGCTCAGACTCTACATCAGGTATTGGTACAACGCAGACCAGAGAGTCTAAAAAGAACATGGGCATCCACTGAGGAGCTCTAACAATTAATCCTCTAAAGAGACAGAGTGTGTGGGTTTACCGCAATCAAAGCAAACTGAGATGTGTTTATAATTTTGTGGCAGAGCAGCATCTGGCCAGGTGCCTCTCTGGGATGAAGGACCTGGAAATAACTGGTTCAGTAAAATTAAATAAATTAAATCTTCTATTTGTCAGAGGATGCTAATCCTCTCAGCACGCACTTGTTCCTTCCCTTTATTCTTCCACAAAGCCTTAAAGGAAATGGATTGAAGATTCTTATCTCAGACCAACTTTTATCAAATTATTAAACCAAACACTCCATGAAAGTGCTGTATTTCTACCAATTTTATAGAGACAAAGTTGAATCCCCCAACATCCTTGCAGTACAGAAGTATTGATCAAGGAAGCAGCAACAAAGCTATTGATTTTAGCAGCAGTCTCCCCTTACCCATAGGCATCATCCTCAAACTAAAGTGATGATGCTCCAGCAGTGCAAAGATTTGCTGGCATTTCTTTTTTCTTTTATTAGGTTGCAATCTTTGCTGTCTGCTTTGCATTTCATTGTAGCTTACTATTGCTTGAGAGTGAAACTTGTCAGCTGCCAATCTCACAGTGTCAGCAGCCTGGATTTGCTCATGCTGCTAACTAACAATTACTCACACATCAGTGTTAGAGCTGCACAAGCATAGGCATCTTTTCAGAGCCTTCAGAACTTCTGATTCAGCTCCTGGTACACACTATTAATGACAAACTACAAATCAGGGGAATAAATGCTTTTTCAAATGAAAGCATTCAGCCCAGGAGATTAGCTTTCACTGCACTGTAGCTCAAATCAAGACACTTGGGAATGTGCTCATTGGCATTGCCGAGGCACCAGCTGGTACTTGACCAATCACAAAATCAAAACATGATTTTTCAACTAAAAATGGTATGTGAGATCAGCGCTCACACACATTGCAAACATAGCAGAGATACCTGCCACTAATGACTACTGTCAAGTTATTGAACGGGAACTCAAATTGTCGCTTTTTTCTCCCATGATATGAGTTTTATTCCTCACAGGAGGGGTGGAGGGCCTTTTTTCCTAGTGTATTCACTAAAAGGCATGGCAGGCTATCTTCTGTTGATAGAAAACTTGAGGAGAATTGCTGTCACATACAGTATTTTTATATTTTGCTCACAGACCATTCTACATTCGATAACAAATCTTGTTACCTTGATCTCATTTTGCACCTTTTCTCTTTCTGCAGTTGAGCAATAGAAACACAGAATGGTAAGAGCAGCATCATTGTTAATTTGACTGAAAATACTGGAGCTGTCAAAACAGAAAGTCACTTTCATGTAGTTTTAACTTAGTGTCCTGTTACTATAGCAGCAGGCAAAATTATGTGGAGTTAAATAAACACACATCTTAGATGAGCATAAATTATGTCATGCTACAATACAAAAGAATAATATCTGCTATCCAGCTAAATGAATCATAGAATCACAGCATCATTCAGGTTGGAAAAGACCCTTGAGATCATCAAGTCCAACAAATGACCCTTCTGGACCAAGTCCACCATTAAACCAGATCTTTAAGCACCATATCTAAACAACCTTTAAACACCTCCAAGGATGAACAAGGGGTTTTCCTGCACTGCTTTGGTTCAGGAGTCTTTCTGAAAAAGAAATGTGAAACAGTAGATGTAGAAAATAATTAATTAACAAGGCATTGGGATCCATAAGGAATATGAGGGAAAATACTGATTAAATGTTACCAGAGAGTAGATCTCCCAAGAGCCCTGGGTGTATTGGGCAATCCTGTATCTAAAAAAGCAGCATTAAAAGACAGGAACAACCAAATATCAAGGAAAATGTCTTCCTGGGGGAAAACGAGGGATATAAAAGTATGTGAAGGTCATATTGTTTCTCCTAGAAGTAGACAATCTTTTCCTCAGAAATAGTATTTCTGGTAGTCACTCTTTCATTATCATCTCTTCATTTTTTTGCACTGTAGTTACCAATCTACAAGGAGAATTCTTTACTAAAAACCCAAACAGAGAGGATACAGTTTGTAAAGATACCTTTTCTACTTCTTTGGCTACTGATAGTCCAGTCAAGCATGGTAAAAATTGTCATCCATAACCAGACTTGAGTTATTATTAATACAGCATCCAAGTATACAAACATTCGCTTTGAGTCAATGAATTGTATCAGCTATTCAGAGTGATTATTTTAATGTGTTTTGTCGTGACCCATTGAGAATCATGTGGCAGAAAACAAACCTTTATATATCTCTTGACCTAACTTCTTTTTCTCTCTGCTCTGGAGAAAAATAATTGGATGAAGTAGCAACGTTTGTGCTTTCTTGACCGTTCACAAGTAAAGGAAAGACTTAGAAGTGTTGTGGCAAACCCACAATGTTCTCTAAACCACGATGTTCTCTAAAGAAGATTCAGTTCTGAGGACACCCAGTGTTCAGTCAGAATGAAAGGCTGTCCAGAAACATCATCCACAATGGTGCATGTGTACTGTGGCAGAAGTCAGCTCTGAGGAGTAACGTCTACTTGGCTCATCTTAATGACAATCACCTCAGACTTGGACAGTCATCTGTACGTTCTTGGCTAAGAATCCTCACATCAACATTCAAAATTTAGGAACATATGGGCTCCCTTGTCAGCTTACACTCTTGCCCATCTGTTCAGATGGCATGGAGCCTGCCCACAAGTCAATCACATCGTGGTTCTAGGGTACACATGGTGTGCAATAACAGGTTTGGATGAGCAGCCTGCACGATACTGAAAATGCCTTTTGTGCTGCAAGATACCTCTCATCTGTACCAGCAGATTGGCACCACATGCCTCCTTGTACTCCATCAAAGCTGTTTGGATGTTTTTGTCAGAGAGGAAAAGGAAACCGTCAGCTGACCACTCTCATTGATTGTGGGAGACAGGGCTGTCTGAGTAAGAGAGACAAAAAGAAACACATTCTCAGGAAGCTCAGTCTAGGCTAATCATGAAAACTTAATGGGCAACATATCTGAGAGGAATGTACAGAATATACAGAACTGCAACCATGTAGTTCAGTGAAGATCAAGGTATAGATGACCATTCCTAAAAATACCAGGAAACATTTCACTCTTGATTTCATATTTCACCACTGCTGGAAAAATATGGGGAACAGGTGTAAATGACAGCAAAAAAAATCCATCTCATAGGCACAGTCAGCTTCTAGACCATGGTATGTCAACCTTACAACGGAGCAGTGTTCAGAATACAGGAACTCACACCTCACAACAAGTTTGGACTTTGGTTTTGAGTTTGCAATAGTTGTTCCATCAGGTGCATTAGTAATTGACAGGGTCCTGAGTTTAACATGGGTGGCCCAGGGTATCTAGGAAGAAGCTTCAAGTCTTCCAGGATATTTAGAGAGCAGACTACTCTGTAGAGACACGTGTAGGACAGAAACCGTTCATTTGTATCTGAACAGATAGGTCCTAGCAGGAGAAAGAGTACTTGACAATCTTTACTATAGTTATGGCTCTTTCATTTAGTTCAAACGAGACAATTGATCCGGGGCACTTTGCCACAAGATAAAGGAATACCCACAGCTAACACCTTCCACTAGTATTGTCACAAACTGACAAAAAGACCTTCTACAAATGGCATTTTTTCTGAATCACATCAAGGTTTTTTCTCCAAACACATAGAAATTTATGACAAATGTTTACTATTCCCACAGGTTGGCATGTTCTAATAAGGGAAAGCACGCAGGAGGAACTTCAAGCTGCAGATAAAGAACTCTTCTGAAAATATTCCCATTGTGAAGATTGTTTGTCCAAACGACTTTAGGGAATAACTTCAAGTAGTTAATGTAGTCACAAAAAACATCAGGAGTTTGAACATCACAGATTAAACAGTTAGTTGCCTTTAAATCCTAATTCAGCAGAGATTAAATTAGAAGACATCTGAACCATTTAAGGAAAGTAGATGCACAAATAAGAACAAATCCAAAGAAAATAACTCTTCAGTCAGCAGTCATGATTTATCCAACTCTAATACCATTAATACTACTCAAATAACAGAAAGCATTTCACTCAAACCTTTGTTTAAATGCTTTAAGTAATTCACACTATCACCTGCATTCCCTTCCTGTAAACTCCTAAGCAGCAAAATTTTGTACGGGTTTGGTGAAGAATTAATTACAAATTCTGTTTTAAAATAACAAATAAAAACCAGTTTTAGAATTTGCCTGTAAAGCAGTACAACTAAAGAGCATCTTCAAGGAAACGAGTAACTCTGCGCAACACAGCATTAATTGTCCTGTCTCCGTTTTTTCCTGAGATAATTTTCCTGAGAGCTCACAGTTTTTCTCACTAAATAAGGCAACAAGAGGCTGTGCCACACTACTGATGATCAGAACTGGGAACCAACAGGATCTTTTCTCAATATAAGACGCAAAGTGAATCCTACTGACTGACGTTGGTTTGCTTCTCATGTTTAGAAACTCAAATCAGAGCAGTGATGCGTGGCATCTTTCAGGGATGAGTATTGGGACTGATGATGTTTAACTCTTTTGCCACTAACACAGACAGTAGGATTGATAAGCAAGTTTCCCGAGGACAAGGTGAGTTGACACATTGGAGGGATCCAGAGGGAGCATCACAGGCACAAGACCTGGGTCCAGGTCAATGTCACCATGTGTGTGATGCAAGTGACACACTGGAGGGAAGGGAGGCTGTCCAGATGGACCTTGACAACTTGAGTCATTGGCCTACACAAACCTCATGAAGTTCAACAGGACTCCTCACTGGAGTCCTGCACCCAGCTCTTAAGTCCTCAACACAAAGAGGACATGAACCTGTTTGAGAGAGTCCAGAGGAGGCTCACAGTGGAGTGGAGCACCTTCCCTTGAAGGTCAGACGGAGAGACATGAAATGGTTCAGCGTCCAGAAAAGAAGGCTCCTGGGAGACCATGTAGCAGCCTTGCATTTCTTAAAGGGGGCCTACAGAAAAGCTGGGGTTGAAGGGATGTGTTTTGCAAAGCAATCATGATGAGTCAAGAGGCTATGGCTTTAAACTCAAAAGGGTAGATTTAAATTAGAAGGAAGGAAAACATTCTTCACTGGGAATGCTGAGGCCCTGTAACAGGTTGCCCAGCGAGGTTGTGGCTGCTTCATCCCTGGAAGTGTTCAAGCCCAGGTTGGATGGGACTCTGGGCAGCCTGATCTGGTGAGAGGTGTTGCTGCCCATGGCAGGGGAGTTGGAACTCGATGCTCTTTAAGGTCCCTTCTACTCTAGACTATTCCATGATTGATGGAGTTTTTACGATTTTTACTCTAAGGCTATTTCATAGATTTTTTTCGAAGTTCTGCTCAGGACAGGTACCAGTCTGCCTGTGCTGCATCTGAATATTAGTTGTTGCACTGCCTAGGTAACCTACACTGGGATTGAATTGTTAGTTCTATATGAATGTACGTGCTATCGAGAAACAGCACTTATTCGTGCATTGTTCTTCTGTAGAAGAAGGTGTAGGTCCATCTTAAAGCTGCCCTCAAGAAGGCCATGACAGTCTGGAGAAAGGGAAAAACATTTGCAGAAGGCAACCTCTAATAAACAGCAGGATGTTAATGCCCAGATGTCTTTGCACTACTTGTATCTTCCGGGATGAAGGCTGACACCTGCTTGACCTGTGTCCTTGATGTAGAAGCAGTAAGCACTCCCAGGCTCTGCCAGAGCTCTGCATAGAGCTCTGCAGGTTTGCATGAATTTAACTGAGCAATGCAATTCTGGCTTCCACATTCTATGAGGAATTTATTCTTCACTTTGTTTTTTATTTAAATCAAGGTTGAAGTTTCTGGTGTTGTTTGGTTTTCGTAACTACACCCTTTCTTTATGAATGAAGTAAAACTTGCCTTGTAGACATGCCTATTCTTTATCTTACCAGATGGGACCAGCTTCAAAGGAACATTAATGTTTATTCAAACCCCATCTTTCAGCAGTTTTAGTGGTGTTTAGCACCTATTTGCATTTAAAGAATGCAAAAAGCACGTTTTTTGATGTGTTAGAGTCATCTGGGAAAAGGGAAAAGTTGCTGACATGATCTTTTCCACAAAACAAACAAGGGTTTCAATAGAAAACTTTTCAAAACCTCACATTGCCAACATAAACCAAAAGTAGAGAGGCCACAGGGTCATTATAAATGTGTTCATCCATAGAGAAAATGCTGCGTTAAAGATAGACCACTTGTACCTCCCATTGTGTGGTTAATTGTTCTTTGTGATGCCTTTCATAGAATCACAGAATTATTGAGGCTGGAAAAGACCTCTGGGATCAAGTCCAGCTTTTGGAGGGTGTAATGTCAGTTCTTATCCATCTTTTCTGAGAATCAGTCATGCTTACACTTCTTGGAGAGCTTCAGATTATTTACTGGTTGTTTACTATACACCGTCTCCAGACAGACACTTTCTCCAGGTGCTTCTGAATTATTTGCTGTCTGTAGTGTTTGTAACTAATTCCATTCTATTCCTTCCAGGAGTTTTGGAGAAAAACACTTGTGTATCTGCAAAAGCTGTATCCCTCAAATGCATGGATGCATTGGATTGCTACTAGGGATCGTTTGTTAGCACTAAAGGAGGGGGGAAGCTGCATTCCGAATATCCAAAAGCAGGCTGCAGAACTTATGTTCTGTGTCAGAGAGAAAATATTTTCCCCAAAGTAGAGAATGGAAAGGATTTTTTATTCACTCTGCCTTCTCATAGATTTGTTTTAAATTATTTCAGCATTGTTATTTCCAATATAGAGCTATGAAAAGAGACAACTATCGGGTTACCAGTGCCTGGAGGCAAGGAAAGGAGAGGGTAGTCAAGCAGGTATTTTTTATATTCCTCTTCTACATGAAAGAAATCTAAGGATGACTACTCTGCTCAGAAAAATGTCACCTTTACTCAGCACTCTGTCTGACAATGGACAGTAACTGACATGTCAGAAAGAAGAGGGTCACAAACACGCTCTCATCTTCCAGAAACCCATGGCTTGAGGTCTCAGTAAGCTAGTGTTTACATCTTTAATAACTTGTCATTGATTTTTTATTCTTATTCCATGAATTTATTTGGAGATTTTTGTCTTATTCCAGTAAGAATTCTCCTTGTTTTCTGTAAAGGAACTGCTATTTGAACCTCTGGATTCTCTTACAGTGAAAAAGAAAGGTGAACATCAATTTTCAAGAGACATAGGTACATCCTGGACCTATTCATCTCCATATTTATGACTTTTATGGCATCTCCATTTATTTCCCATATATTTCCTGCCATTTCACAGTGAGCAGCAAGCTAACAGTTGATGATCCCAGGGTCTATTTTCTGAGGAGCAACAGATAATGTTGAAACAATACTAATTTTTCTAAGTGAAATTGTTTCTCTCTCAAGCTTGCTAATAGAGATATGCAAGGAAATACTATAAAAAAATCATCATTGCAAGCCTGTCGTTTGTTAGGAAGGGACCACAAAACCTGCTGCTGGCAGGCTAGAAATATGCACCTGCTGTGTTTCCATGCTTGTAAACTGCCTTTCAGGTACCTCACATCCATGCAGAGGATTAGATGTTTGCAAAGCAATTGTGGGCTTATGGAGAACTTTGTAATGTGCGGGAAACATCAGGAGCATGGTCAGGGAATCAGTGTCATAAAAATTCCCGAGACAGGGTGGGAGGAACAGGATTGAATTATCTGGGAAGGAAGAAGAAGAAGAAGAAGAAAAAGGCCACTAATGTGTTGGAAGTTTGCCACAGAACAGACAGGCCTTTCTCTTAGAATCATAGAAGAGTTTCATTTGTCAGAGACCTTCAATATCATCAAGTATTGATGATATTGACCATCAATATCGTAGCCCTATCAGCACCACTAAACCCTGTCCCCCAACGCAACATCTACCCTGCTCTTAAAAACCTCCAGGAACGGTGACAACCCCCTCCCTGGACAGTGCCTGACAGCCCTTTCAGGAAAGAAATTCCTCCTGACATCCAACCTGAACCTCTCCAGTGCAGCTTAAGGCCATTTCTCCTCATCCTATCACTGGTCACTAGGGAGAACAGAATAACCCCCCACCTCTCTACAACCTGTTTTCAAGTAGTTCTAGACAGCAAGAAGGTCTCCTCTCAATGTCCAGGCAAAACAACCCCAGATCCATCAGCTGTTCCTCACATCACACCTGTTCCAAAGCCTTCACTGGCTTGGTAGCCACCTCTGTCCCCTCTCCAGCCCTTAAATATCGCTCTTGTAGTGAGAAGCCCAAAGCTGGACAAAGCTGAGAAGAGGAGAATGATCACCTCCTAGCTCCTGCTGACAATACTAACTTGGATTGTTAGCTCTTACCTATTACTGTCACTGACACTCAACAAAAGACCTGGGTGATCCCAGTAATTAACTTTGCTACTGAAGGTATTTCAGAGGGAGAAGGGATTGTCCTGGTAATTTAGAGTACCCTTCATAGGTGGTAACCCCTCTTTAGATACAGCTATTTCTCTGTAGAGAACTCAAAGATATAAACTTCTTCATCATATCAGAGAGGAGACATGCAGCAATGGTGAGACAGCTAAAATGTTCCTAGATGCCTTGTGCATTCAGCATTCAGGGACCACATAAACAGATTACATACTGTAGAGCGCTCAGGCACAATGTCTCCATAGTGATCACCATGATTAGCAAACCAGCAATGCATTTGCTCTTTCTAGCACCTTACAGCCCTTCCCCACTGAATGTCTTCACTGAATTCAACATCTATTTGAAAAAAAACAGAGGCTCTTGTTGTTTTAAGAAGTTCCCAGAGTATAAATGTCAAATGTAAGCACCGACATGCCTTATTTTATTTTGAACCTTTGCAACTCACTGGTGAGAGTGCATAAAGACGACAAGGAATTTGAAACTATGCTGTTGTGTTTATCATCTCCTGCCAAAAACTTCTGAATTCACAGTTCAATTGAACCTTATGAGCTCTCGATAAACAAAGCTTTGTATTATCACCTAATTAAAATATCTCTCAGGGTTTTGTTGCATAACATAATGCTTCTGCTGTAAGGTTGTATAAAGATAGCTACACAGCCTTCAGCTAGTTGCACCTCTCAGACCATAGCCAACTGAGAGAAGCCAAACAACATAAAAATAAAATTATCTGTCTGTACAAAACATTCTAGACAACTTATGAGAACTTCTACATTTTAAGCTCATCTTTACAGAAGCAAATCAGCCTATATCTTTAAACCTAAAACAAAGTGATATTTCTGGTTTTAACACCTTATGATATTTGAAATTATTTCTTGTGACACCGAGAGTCTCTTTTGTCACTTGAGACTGTATTACTATTTGTAATTTTGGAAAGAACATGACATGTGTCATAATTTAAAACCGATGCTAATGGAAACTATTGTACATTAGAATCAAAGGTTCATAGACTCGGTTTTGCAGGAATCATAGAATCATTAGGGATTGGAAGGGACCTTGAAAGATCATCCAGTCAAATCTCACCACCACAGCAGGATCACCTAGACCAAGTCACACAGGAACACATATCCAGGCAGGTCTTAAACGCCTCCAGTGAAGGAGACTCCACAAACCCCCTGGGCAGGCTGTTCCAATGCTCCATCACACTCACTGTGAAGAAATTCCATCTCATATTTATATGGAACCTCCTATGTTGCAGCTTGCACTCATTGCCCCTTGTCCTATCATCAGATAACATTGCGAAGAGCCTGGCTCATCCAGCCCAGCCCATCACCTAACATCACCACATCGGCCAGACCAGGGCACTAAGAGACACAGCTAGGCTGTCCTTCAACACCTTAAGGGATGGAGCCTGCACCACTGCCCTGGGCAGTCCATTCCAGTACCTGATCACCCTGTTTGTGAGGAAGGGCTTGCTAACATCCAACCTCCCCTTTAAACAACTACTGCCATCATACTCGCATAAAAAGCATTGAGAGTGTCAGCATAACAACTCACTTCTTCACACACAGTTACACTTCTGCTCTCAAGAGTAATTTCACTTCTGACAATGTCTATGGCTGTATGTATAGCCTTCTTTGGAAGAATAAGGTCCTTATTGTGCTTAAACCCTTTCGGTGTTTCTCTTGAGATTCTAAATTACTGATAATCATTTTTTTCCCTACACTTCTCTCTGATTATATTTTAATAAGGAAGGACAGTCTTGCTGAAGAGGTTTAGGTTGTTAAAAAATTTGAAGAATTTTATTCTGAGACTGTAGCCTGCTCAGTTTACAAGCCCTTCATAGATTAAAAAGCCATAATTATTTCCTAGAGCAACATATATCACACCTGGCCCCACCAGTTTCTGAATGGGCAAACTCAAAAGGAATAAGAAAGTCTATAGGTCATGGAAGTAGGAGCTGGCCAGTTGGGATGATTATAAGGCTCTAGTCAGAGGACGTAGGGACACAGCTAGGAAAGCCTTGGAATTAAATCTTACAAGAGAGGTCAAGGGTAACAGAAAAGGCTTCTTCAAATATACTGCAGGTAAAACTAAAACCAGAAGCAATGTAGGCCCCCTGCTGAATGAGGTGGGTGCCCTGGAGGCAGAGAATACAGAGAAAGCAGAGATACTGAACACCTTCTTTGCCTCTGTCTATACTTCTGGGGGCTGTCCTGATATCAAGCCTCAGACTGCTGAGGTCACAGAGGAAGTTGCCACAAAAGAGGATTTTGCCCTGGTTGATGAGGACTGGGTTAGGGATAAGTTAAGCAAACTGGATGGACATAAATCCATGGGCCTTGATGGGATACACCTGTGAGTGCTAAGGGAGATAACAGAAGTCATTGCTAGGCCATTCTGCATCGTCTTTTCTAAGTCATCGAGATCAGGAGAGGTGCCTGGGGACTGAAGGACAGCAAATGTCGCTCCAATATTCAAAAAAGTTAGAAAGGAGGACCCAGGTAACTATAGACCACTCAGCCTCACCTCCATCCCAGGAAAGGTGGTGGAACAATTTATCCTTGACACTGTCTCTAGGTACATCAAGGTCAGGAGGGTCATTAGGGACAGCCAGCATGGTTTCACAAAGGGAAAGTCATGCTTGACCATCCTAGTAGGTGGATAGAAGATGGCAAAGTAGTGGTCTATGTTGACTTCAGTAAGGCATTTGACAGTGTCTCCCACAGTATCCTTGCAGTCAAACTGAGGCAGTGTGGTCTGGACAATTGGGTAGTGTGGTGGATGGTGAACTGGCCACAGGATAGAAGCCAGAGAGTAGTGGGCAATGAGATATAGTCCAGCTGGGGGCCTGTATCAAGTGGTGTCCTTCAAGGGTCGGTACTGGGACCAGTCCTACTCAATCTATTCATTAATATCTTGGATGAGGGATTAGACAGTACTATCAGAAAGTTTGCTGATGACACAAAGCTGGGAGGAGTGGCTGACAGCCCAGCAGGCTGTGCTGACATTCAGTGGGACCTGGACAGGCTGGAGAGCTGGGCAGAGAGAAATTTATTGAACTATAACAAGGGTAATTGTAGAGTCTTGCATCTGGGTAAGAACAACCCCAAGTAGCAGTATAGGTTGGTAACTGACCTGTTGGAGAGGAGTGTAGGAGAAAGGGATGTGGGGGTTCTAGTGGACAGCAGGATGACCATGAGCCAGAAATGTGCCCTTGTGGCCAAGAAGGCAAATGGCATCCTGGCGTGGATCACAAGAGGGGTGGTTAGCAGGTTGAGACAGGTTCTCCTCTTGGAGTATTGTGTCCAGTTCTAGGCCCCTCAGAAGGAAATAGAACGGGTGGAGGGTGTCCAGCGCAGAGCCATGAAGATTATGAAGAAAGTGGAGTATGTCCCTGATGAGGAAACGCTGAGGGAGCTGGGTCTCTTGAGCTTGAAGAAATGGAGACTGAGGGGTCACCTCAATAATCTTTATAAATATGTGAAGGCTGGGTATCAGGATCACGGAGCCAGGGTCTTCTCAGTGTCATCTAGTGATCAGACAAGGGGCAATGAGTGTAAGCTGGAACACAGGAGGTTCCACATAAATATGAGAAGGAACTCCTTCACTTTGAGGGTGCCAGAGCATTGGAACAGGCTGCCCGGGGGGGTGGCTTGTGGAGTCTCCTTCTCTGGAGATGTTTAAAACCCACCTGGATATGTTCCTGTGCAACTTGGTTTGGACTAGATTATCTTTCGAGGTCCCTTCCAATAGCTAATGTTCTGTGAGTCTGTGATTCTGTGAACCTGAAAATCAAGGTTTAAGACTCAAATTAGGGAAGTACTTGAATCGATTCTGCTGGAAGTTCAAAAGCAAAACCCATTTTATTCCATGATCCTATATACAAGCTGCCCAGAGGGAGTTGATTGGAATGTTGTTTAGCATTAGATAAGCTACAAATTTCTTGACATTTACCTTGGAAGTGTTGTTTTGCAGGATTGCTAAGGAGGCCACTGTCCTGATTTTGCCCCAGGAGAGTCCTTTTAATTTCTCCCAGATACACTTTCAGTCTTTGTGATGTCACATACCAGATTGTCTTTTATTTGTTCTTTAAACACTTTCCTGTCCATCAATTCTATAACTTTTCTGTTTATTTCTTTACCTTGTTTTGATTTCTGGAGCTTTCTTCAGTTCTTCAGTCTATCATTAGTATTTACAGAGGCTTAATGCTAGGAAATATGAAGGGTTACTGAATTTCACAAATAGAAAACCCAAGTGTCATTGGTTAAAACTCAATGACAAAATTAACCAATAAATTTAGTTAATGTGTTACTAGGCAAAAACAAAAACAAAACAAGGAGAGTTCGGAAACGAATTATAAAAGAAAACTAACTCAACTTGGGGAAAAAAACAACACCTTTCATTTACTTGACATAAAGACCCCACACAAAGACATTCAGTGTTTAATCACATGTTCTTATATAACTGGAACAAACTTCAATATCCAAACCCTCAAAGCGAAGACACTTCCAGCCGTTCACACGTCTGTGGAAATGTGGTGTCTATCAAGTCCAAGCCCTCAGTGTCAGCAAGCGTGTTAAAGTCATAGAATCACAGAATCATTGAAGCTGGAGAAACCCTCTGAGCTCATCCAGCCCAGCTCATCACCTAACATCATCACATTACATCACCACATTGGCCAGACCAGTGCACTAAGGGCCACAGCCAGGCTGTCCTTAAACACCTCCAGGGCTGAGACCTCCTCCTCAGTCCTGGGCAGTTCATTCCAGTGTGTCTGATCACCCTTTCTGTGAGGAAGGGCTTCCTAACATCTAGCCTAACCCTCCCCTGTCAATAGTTGCTCAGGAGAAGAGCCCAGATATCTCTTCTATGTGCTTCCATACCAGTGGTACATCTCCAAAATTCTGGTTTCTACAGACACAAGAGGAAAACTCTCTCCATTTCAGCAAACCGTGGGATTCAGATGAAACTTTCTCCCTGCCAATTCCCAAGGTACCAGTTTTTCTCTCCACTCAGCACATTTTCCATGGCACGATTGCCACTGCACTTAGCTCAGTGCCATGTGAGTCCTGTCCGAAACACAGACAAGAAGAAAAGTCAAAGATGAAGAAGGTAGAGCTAGAAACTCAAAACTCCAAACCTCTTCTGTTTGCCAAACCCTTTCCTAGCTTGCAATTTTGGCATGCAATTTTTAAGACATCACCAAAAATCCGAAGCCATGACACAAAGCACAGTATCTAAATCTTCACTTTACTGATATTACAAAGCAATCAGCTGAAGTTATCTGGTGCTGCTGGCCACTTCATCATCTTGACTGCTGCTGTGCTAGCCTAATTTTAAAAGGAACAAATAAAAAAATATTAGAAATAAAGGAAACAATTAGAAATAACAGACAAGTTTAGCTGTCATCACCTTTCTCAGTGGTGTGATAATACAGCATTCTGCAATTCCAGCACCACTCTCTCAGAAGAAAGAGCCTGTAGTACCTACCCTCAGCCCATGTAAAATTGCAGAATGAAGGTCTTTTGGGGTCATTATAGGGAAGAGTAAATAAAGCTAATTAAAGGAAATATCTTGTTCACTTCACCCAGCATTTTAGGAACAATGAGGCCTAAAACTGTCACACTACACAACTCATGATTTTTGTAACTCTTAATTTTCAAATCCACTATGACATTCCTGTCAAAACATGTCCCTCTGCAACATGAATTATTATTGTAAGAGAGAAAAATATGATGTTAAACTCATAAAAACAAACCAAATGGAAAATGTAGACTTCCTTTCAGCAATAAATAACGTTAAAAGAAGTGGCATGGAGACATTTCAACAATCAGCCATGGGCTAAATCAGTGGGAAACAAAGCTCAATGAAGCAAAACCATGGAGTGATTCATTAGCTCTGCATAACAGCAGAGCTTGGTTTGCACCCTGGCTTGAGTTGGAAGGGAAAATAAAAGCAGCTGCCTCAACTTCAGCAGGGTGGTCTTGTGTTGATGTTTGGACTGGATGATCTTGGGGGTCTCTTTCATCCTTAATGATTCTATGATCTTGTATAGGAAAATTCTCTCTACTCTAATAGAGTAGATGAAATTATTTTCTAGCAAAACCTTCTTGAGAGGTATTTTCTAGACTACAACATTCCTTTTCCTAATGTAGCAACAAAGAATAGGGAATATAATATAAGCATGAATTCATTGCATTATCATGTTAGTTTCTTACTCTGCATTACTTCTCTGTTTCAGCCCTATCCCTGTTAAAAGCAGTAAACATTAGATTATTGTTACATCATCCTATTTTCACAGTCTTCTTACCATATCACAAGTTATGTTGATTTTTTAATTAGTAATTTGATAGCCATTGATAAACATTTCCTTAAATGATAAGCAAACAGTGTTTGATAAACTCACCAAACCACATTGGTTAAAGCAATTACCAAACATGCTTTCAGCGCTCAGACAGCCATAACCTCCATCCAGAACTCACTTGTCAACAGCTTCCCAACGATTCCAAAATCCTTTCACTGAAGTTTCGTAAGAAATTTCAGGAAGAAGAAATGCAACTTTGTAAGAAGGTTGCGACTCTGTTGCAAACAACAGATGGTGTCTTGTCATCCTTTAAGCTGTTGGGTTCGTATCCAGTTCCTTCTCCCCAGTTCGTACGCCAGCTCCATAGTTTAGGTAGTCAAATACAACCTGACTGTTGAGACAAGCTAAACACAGTCTCTAGGATGGTATTTTTGTAGGTTCAGTCCAGCCCAGACCAGGACACTAGTGTGCCTCCTTGCATGGGTGGATTGTACCCACTGCCCAGTTAAGATGGAGAAAAAAAGTGCTGGACTGGCAGTAGGGAACTATATATGCATGATGAGTAAGAAGGAGGTAGTTCTTTTCATGACAAGACCAGAACACTGGCTCGAATTGCTGTGAAGCAATGGTGTAATGCATCATCTAGGCATGACAGAAAGTTTGGGCTCCTCCACATGTTTCCAGTCAAGAGCAAGAATTCAAAACTCCTGGTAGGAGCAAAGGAAAAAAATCTAGGAAGGTGGCCAGGGAAGGTCACTCCTGAGGGTAATGGTGTGACCAGTCCCTAGAAATTGGTCACATCAGCACAGTCTGAGTGTCCCAGATCATTGTGTTTTCATGCCCATACATCTACTCTTCACAAATGTTTTGGGAGCACTGCAGGGGACAGTCTCTTGTGACAGTGCTGTGCTGTGTGACAGAAAGGTGTTCAGATATCGGGAGCCCCTGCAAGATTAGACTGCGGAGATGGTTCCATGTGTCCCCTCCTATGGCAGGATCCACCGCCTCGTGACCTAGCAGAAATGCAAATGCAAATACTACCATGTAAATAAGATTGGAGGAGATCTGGAGCATCAGGAGCACGGTAAGTCACACTGGGTCTACTTCCCCAGCTGAGACTGGGCTACTTGCAAGAATTTGAATTAGTTTTAAATAGGTTTGAGCAGCACTGGAGGTCCAAATGGGACCTAGCAGAACTAGGTGGGTTAATTAGATGAATATTTGAAGGTTTAGGTTAGAACTTAGGAAGGAGTTCTTCAGTGCAAGGGCAGAGAGACTCTGGATTTGATTGCTCGGAGAGGCTGTGGCTGCCACCTCCCTGAAGGAGTTCAAGGCCAGGATGGATCAGGCCTTGAACAACCAAGTCTGATTGAGAAGTGCCACTGTCCCTGGAAGGGGGTTGGAGTAGGTGAGTTCTGAGGTCCTTTCCAACCTGAGCCAGTCTGTGATTCTATGAAATACTGAAGGCCCTATGCAAAAGCCTGCACATAGTTGGCCTGCCAAAATTTGTCATGCAAATCAGTTACCTGCCGCTTACCTGCACAATTGCCTGAAAAATTCCCAGTCCAAACATACAAATAAACAGGATTCCAGATTCAGCAGAGGAATGGCAGTGCTAATTCATTTCCAGCAATGGCATTGCTGCTGCAGTAACACATCCCTCCCTAAGGAGTTCTGCATTTACGATTTCCTTTCTTGCAGATCAAGCAGCAGGAAAGCCTTTTCATTGGCTTCACATCTCTAATTTTTATTTTTATCTGTATCAAAGGATACATTATAAAAAAAATTATTATGGGAGCAGTAGTAATAGGAGAGATTATTAAACTTCTAAACAATGGAATACTTTCTTACTCTTTTTATTTTAACTGGCCAATTAGCATCAGAAGTTGCCAAGCTGTGTTCACATCAATCTCATTTTGCTAGGAATATTCTTCCTTAATTAGGGCAGCAGTAAAGGTCTCCTTGTATTACTAGTGTTAAATGTTTTCACCTCAAGGCTAATAAAAGGGTTTATTAAAGAACATTAGTATTCACAAAGCATCACAAATTACAGGCTTTTCACTATTTATCATCTGGTAGAAACTGAAAACACGTAGAAAATAAGCAATATTTGTTTGTACAGAAGGACTTAAACAAAATACCACTTTTCCAAATAGATGGAAACATCTACTTTAATTTCAAAACTTCATTCATTATGGGAAGAAAATGTTTGATAGAAACAAAGCTGGAACCAGAAACCTTATTTAAAAAGCCTTGCAAAAGTCTTTTCCGTGGAAACTTCATAATATTTTTCTGCCTCTGAATCTCCATGGAAAAGGGGAGCTAAACAACTCACACTCATTACGTACTACAGCTATCACAGCTATTCAGCATCTTTCAAACGTGCCCGAGCCCCTTCAGAGTGTTTTAAAATGGAAGAGAAAAAAAGGTAAGCCTGGACAAAACCCCAGAAAAACAATTGAAACTCTATACTAAACTTGTGCCAACCAGTTCCTTCGATGCACTAAGAAGGATGCAGCAATTCCTGAACATTCCTCCAGGACATTCTGAAGAATTGACATGAGAAGGAAGGTATCATCCTTTGGTTTCTTTGTGTGTCACCTTCAGTATTACTGCACACCCATCAGCATCCTAGTGTTTACACTACATGTGCACTGCAGGTGAGTGAGAGTACCAGGAATCCTCCATTTGCTTCTGAGAGTCACAGAATCATCAAGGCTGAAAAAGTCTTTCAAGATCATTAAGGTCAACCTTTCATCCTACAACCCCAAAACACTAAATCATCTCCCTAAACACCAAGTCTACCTGTTTTTTTTGAACCCCTCTAGGGATGGTGCCTGGATCCAATCTGAACCTCCCCTGGTACAACTTGACCCCGTTTCCTCTTACCCTTTCTCATTCCTTTGCTATTGTGTTTGCACAACCACACAGCCCATCTGAAAACAAAAACAAAACACTAAAAGAATGCAACATCTCTGTAAAGTCTTGACCCACTGAGTTTGGGGAAGATTATGTTTTTAATAGTCTGTTGAGCAGCCAAAGAGCTCTGACATTGGCTACCTGGCTCATGTGGTGAGTTCTAGGGGAGCCAAAGGACTCAGACTCAGCCAGATTACGTGCCGTCCTGGATTTATCTTACTCAACATCCCCTTTAAGTTACTCTGACTGACACAAGCATGCAGATGTTCAGACAGGTGGTTGCAGTGAGTGCTGGAGCCTGGCACTCAATATGGAGGATGGCAGGGACAACACCTGTGTTAGGTGTGAGCAGATCAGAGACCTGATGAACATGGTGGCTGAGCTAAAAGAAGAGGTGGTAAGACTTGAGAGCTACAAGAGACTGAGAAAGGGAAAATGACTATTTCCATAATGTAACACCTACAAAACCTGAACTAGGGGTTTGTGATCTTAGTGGATCGGCGGTCCAATGTCCTCCCATCAGCCAGTCTCTCAGCCTCCATGTAGTAACGCACAGGAGCTGGGTCAGTGGAAACAGACCTCTGCCCAACAGAACTAATGCAAACGGAGCAAATGTGCTACCTTAAGAGGTTCACCACCTACAGTGCACTTGCAGAATACATATGAGGCTCTCATATGAAGGAACAGGCCATCAGCAAGGATGAAAGCCCAGTAACTGCACCAAAGGCAGGTTGCCTCAGGCCAGCCATCAAAACCAATCTGGAAAAGAAACCTCGAAGGGTCATTGTTATAGGAGACTCCTTACTGAAAGGAACAGAGGGCCCAATATGGAGACCAAACCCATTTCAGAGAGAGGTCTGCTGCCTCCCTGGTGCCCAGGTAAAGGATATTTAAGGTAAAATTCCAAAACTTGTGAGTCCTTCAGACTACTATCCACTTCTAGTCTTTCAAGTAGGTAGTGACGATGCAACAATGAGAGGTTTGTGATCAATTGAAAGAGATGTCAGGACCTTAGAACAACTACTAAAGGGATCGGGGCTTAAGTGGTCTTCTCCTCTATCCCTCTAACATCAGTGATGGATGAGGGAACATTTAGGAAGAGCCAACAGCTCAATTTATGGGTCTGGGACTGGTGTCATTAACATGGGTTTGGATGCCGTGATCACAGCTCGGTTTACAAGGCACCAGAGCTGCAATCAACTAAAGGGATGCACTTGTCCCAGAGGGGGAAAAGGAACCTGGGGCAGGAATTGGCAGGGCCCATTAATAGGGCTTTAAACTGGGTTTGCAGGGGGAAGGAGTTAATAGTCTCCTGCTAGCTGGTGACAAACAGTGGGGCAGCTCACCAGAGGCTGAGGGATGGAGAGCCAGTGAGGGCCCTCAACTTGCCCTGGGGCAAGCCAGAGGTGATGCACCAAGAAAAACTGGGGAAATCAAGGGGAATTGGCACAAGAGGAGGACAGGGCCAGCCCAGCTGAAGTGTCTCTATGCAAATGCACAGAGCT
>JAOXOE010061409.1:0-31909 GCA_028565055.1 Phoeniculus purpureus | reverse complement strand
CCCTGGTACTGAGGTCAGACTGACAGGTCTATAGTTTCCTGGATCCTCCTTTCTGTCCTTCTTGTAGATGGGTGTTACATTTGCCACCTTCCAGTCCATTGGGATCTCCCCAGCTAGCCAGAATTTGAGTCTTGGCGAGCACATCTGCCAACACTTTCAGCACCCTCGGGTGCAACCCATCCAGCCCCACGGACTTGTTTATGTCTAAGTGGTGTAGCAGGTCACTGACCGCTTCCTTTCCAACTGTGATGGCCTCATTATTCTCTCCCTCTCTGTATCGCAGCTCCTGAAGCCTGTTGTCCAGGGAACACCTAGTTCCACTAGATAAAGACTGAGGCAAAGTCAGCTTTGAGCACCTCAGCCTTTTCCACATCTTCTGTTACTATGTTCCCCTCTGAATCCTCACCTGCATTTATTTGTATTGCTTCATACGTCTCTCTAACATAGAGGGTTACTCCACCACCTCTTCTTCCTTGCCTATCCCTTCTGAAAATTTGATAGCCATCAATTGCAACACTCCAGTTGTGGGAGTCATCCCACCAGGTTTCTGAGATGGCTACCATATCATAGTTTTTCTGCTGCACAATGCCCACCAGCTCCTCCTTTTTATTGCCCATGCTGCATGCATTGTTGTACAAACATTTCAGGGAGGAAACACAGTTTTCAATATTGAGGGGTGATAGCCCTTTTTGTTATCTGTCATGCCACACTGCCTCACTGGTGCTGGGCTACTATACCCAGGGTTTTCACTAGGTAAGCCAGTTGTCCCCCTTTCCTCCTTCATATCTAGTTTAGAACTCTGTCAATGAGCCCCACTAACTCCTGCCCCAAAATTCTTTTCCCCCTCTGGGACAGGTGCATCCCACCTCCTGCCTGCAGGCTAGGTGTCTCATATAGCAGCCCATGGTTGAAGAACCCAAAACCCTGACTGTAACACCAGTCCTGAAGCTAGGAGTTCACTAGATGGCTCTTTCTGTTCATGTCCTCATTCTTGATTGTCACTGAAGGGATAGAGGAGAAAATATCTTGTGCTCCCCATCCCTTAAGCAGCCTCCTCAGGGCTCTAAAATATCTTCCCACCTGAAAAATTAACAGGGGATAATAATCAGAGGGGTTTACTAGGGTGGGAATTTTGTCTGTTACATCCTTAACCCGTGCCCCAGGGAGCCAGCAAACCTCCCTGTGAAGTGGGTCAGGATGACATATTGGGCCCTCTGCTCCTCTGAGGAGAGAGTCCCCCACCACAATTACCCACCTACCTTTCATTTTAGAGCCAGTAGTGATGGTGGGTCTAGAGTGACTCAGTCTTTGATTCACCCAGGCCAGAAGTGCCAGAATCTTCTTTGCAGCAGCTAGCTCCTCCTACAAAACCCCATACCTGTTCTGCAATATCAAATGAGATGTTGGGGCAGGCTGGGAGGGGATCTACCTGCTTTTCCGAGCAGGGACCTGTTTCCACTCCACCCCTTTGCTGAGGTCCTCTTCCAAAGCCTGGCTGTGAGTGAGGAGGGAATCCTCTGATTTGTGTGATTTGCCTGGAACCTCAACCAGCTATCTTACCCTCAAAGAGCTGCTCCACCAATCTATCTCGTTCTCACTCCCTGTGATGCTCCTCAACCTCTCCACTTCATCTTTTAGCTCTGCCACCATCCTGAGAAGATCATTCACCTGGTCACATCTTACACAGGTGCTATCTCTGCCATCTTCTGGTAAGAGTAACAGGCTGATGCTCCCTGCAGCTGGGAATCTTCATAGCCGCGTGGTTATAGGTGGGTACTGTCTGTGTCCCTACACTTTCTGTGCTGATTTTGGACCTAGTTCCAACCATTTTTAGGTCAACGGAGATGACTTAGGAAAAAAAAACAACCTCGATACAGTCTGCCCTGGGCTGGCTAAGGAGCCTTTGAAATCTGTGCTGCAGCGGTGGCTCTGCCCGATCCTATCACTCCTCTCTTGCGGGATCAGCTGGGGAGGAGTGGGAAGGGACTGCTCCCTTTGCTCTTCATATTCGGCTCTCCACAGCAAGCTGAGCCACTCTCGCCAAGTTTTTGCCCCAAAGTGCCGGGATGCTGTGGCTACGAGAGCTAACTCGCCGTATCAGTCTTTACAACTACCTGAAAGGAGGTTGTAGAGATGAGGTTGTTGGTCACTTCTCCCAAGTCACTAGCAATAGGATGAGAGGAAACGGCCTCAAGTTGCACCAGGGGAATTTAGACTGGATATAGTGGAAAAAATTCTCCACTGAAAGAGTGTTCAAGAGTTGGAACTGGCTGCCCAGGGAGGTAGTGGAGTTACTATTCCTGAGGTGTTAAAAAACTTGTAGATGTGGCACTAGGAAACATGGTTTAGTGGTGTTGAACTGGTTGATCTTGGAGGTTGTAGTAGCTGTAGTCATGGTGTCACGGTGTGGGGCTTCTTGTCTGGAGCCTCTCGCATCTCACCACTGCCACCACTGTCACCACTGTCATGGGTCAGAGACCCCAACCATATTTCAGCCAAGAGCTCCCATCCAAAGCATCAGACACAAAGGGAGGATGCAATGAAACCACTCATGGATTTGCAGGCAATAAACAACTTAGAAGAAAGACCTCAAAACGTTTTAATCTCTTCCCCCATATCAGAAGAAACCAACTCCACAAGATATAGATACAGACATATGGAGTTACACAGATACACAGATCATTAAGGATTGGAAGGGACCTCCAGAGGCCATCCAATCCAACCACCCTGCTTGAGCAGGATCATGAAACCTAAGATAGGTTAAACAGAAATGCATCAAGATGGGTCTTAGAGGTCTCCAGAGAAGTACACTCCACAACGTTCCTGGGCAGCCTGTTCCAATGCTCAGTAACCCTTACAGTAAAGACATTTTTTATCATATTGAGATGGAACTTCTTGTGCTCCAACTGAAACCCATTTCTCCTTGTCCTATTACATGGCACAGGCAAAAAGAGATTGTCTCTTTCTTCTGGACACCCAGTCTTCATATATTTATATACTGTGATTCAGTCCCCTTGTAACCTTGTCCCCTCCAAGCTGAGAAGTCCCAGATCTCTTAATCTTGCCTCATAAAGCAAGTCCTCCTGTCCCCTAACCATCCTTGTGGCTCTCTGTTGAGCTCTCTCAATCAAGGTTCTATCCCTCTTTAATCAGGGAGTCCAGAACTGGACGCAATATTCCTGATGTGGCCTCACTAGGGCAGAGTAGAGAGGGAAAAGGACCTCACTTGATCTGGTAGACACAACCTTCTTCATATATCCCAGGATTCCACTGGCCTTCTGGGTTTCATCACATACTCTTACAGATTCTTGCAGTCACTGAGATTAACATCCAAAGCATAATTCATTGTTATCTTCATCGTAGCTTCTCTCTCAAATCACAGTGGTCAGCAAAGTTCTCATTAATCTTCATCAAGTTCAGAAATCTCAAAGTCTCTCCCGGTTGAGTATTCCTACTTGCCATAAATTTTGAGAAGCATCTTGAGAAGCAATCTAAATGAACACCTGAAGAACATTTTCTGTCAGCAGTAGGTGATGTAGCTCCAAACAGTCCAAGATGGAAAGAAGCAGGGAATACACTGGAAGTCACCAAGGTGGGGGGAAAGAGAGGGGGCAGCCACTTTCCTTTTCAACTTTTTAAACCCAAACTTTAAACTTTTCTGCAGAAAACATTCAAATTAGCTAAAGCATAACAGAGATCTCTTTCAACCTTTGTGATGCTATGATGCTATGGTTGTAGTTGCCTCAGTCAATGTCCTGTTCAGTGTCCAATTGACTTCAGAGACTTCCTAAATGCAATGGGCAGCTGCATGTTCTGGAATGACTCTGTAATGAAAATACTGCTTAAGAGGAGGATTTGATTTTGACTTATTCTAGCAGATATTTGGCTTTATTAAGAAAAAAAGAGCTCTGTTCTGTCATAGAAAAATATTATCATATTCCTTACAGGCAAGCACATTTTAAATGATGGTAAATGCAGCAATTTTGCAATGTTTATTTAAAAATGAATGGTTTTGAATGTTTGAATGTTTAAGGGATGTGAAAAATATATACGAGGTGTCATCAAGGAATCTGACTTGATTGATTTATTCTTTCTAGGTTTTTTCCATCATTTATATAAGAAAATTTATTTTAATATGTTGTTAAAACTTTTTTATTAATCTTAATCTTTTTTCTCACTTTACTAAGATACAGTAAGATAACTGCTGTTACAGAGGTAAATGTGCATAGCATGTTATTGCCTGCCGCTGGCAGAACAGGATTCATTGTCTGGGGTTGAGTAATGTCATACTTTAGATTTTAGAATAATGTAATTCAGTGTTTAATACTTCCACAGAAATTATGTATGTGACCTTTGTCAAGTCAGTTTGGCCCAGCAAAAAAATTTAACACTTGTGCAATGAGAAACTGACATTTATATACTTGAAGGCGCAACAAGGTGTTAATTGCATTGTGGCTGTTTCTTTCTTCCTCTTAGATTTTTCTAGTTTAGACAGTAAAAGCCCAAAAGACTTTCGCTGTGTATAAACTACATCTGGCAGAACAGAGTTCCTGGTCACTGCTGATTTCCAGGCAAAGCTATTACACATCCTGCTTTCTGCACTCCGGGTGACCCTAATGGAATTGTTTGCATGAATAATTTGAGGTCTTTGTATATATTCACATAGGAAAATGGTATTACCCTGGGAAAAAAGAATGGGTCCTCGTTTCCCTGCCAGATACTCCTTCTTCATTGTAGTAGGTTTGATCTCTCAGTGTAGCTTTTTATTCTCTGACCTCAGTGTCAAAAAGCCTCTTTTTTGTTGTTGGGTTTTCTTTAGCTTGTTCCCAGATGTCTGATGCAACCAATGGCAATAAAAGAAGTCAAATAAATAAATTTACAGTTCTATTGGAGCTGCAGAAACAATTCCCTGAGCTCTCCAATGGCTTAACTAACTGTCTAAGTAATTTGCCAAAAGACTTCTTATGGACTGTTTTAAAAGTAAAATTGGCTAAAGCAGTGGTGTCTTTATCTGTTTTCCTGCCTTATTATCTCAACAAATACATTGTTTTAGTGCTTTCTTGTGTTATCACACGCACACACAATCATTACAGCTGGGGAAGACCTCCAGGATCATGAAGTCCAGCCCTCATCCCAACATCTCCCTAACCACTAGACCATGGCTTTAAGTGCTTTACCTACTTGTTTTTTAAACACCTCTAGGGATAGGGACTCCACCACTTCTCTGGGCAGCCTGTTCCAGTGCCCAACCACTCTCTCAGTAGAGAACTTCTTCCTAATACACAATCTAAACCTCCTCTGATGCAACTTGAGGCAATTTCCTCTCTTCTTATCATTAGTAATTTGGAGAAGAGACCAGCACTAACCTCACTACAACCTCCTTTCAGATAGTTGTAGAGAGCAATAAGGTCTCCTCTCAGCCTCCTCTTCTCTAGACTAAATAATCCCAGTTCCCTCAGCTGCTCTTCTTAGGGCCTGCTCTCCAGACCTCTCACCAGCCTCATTCCCCTTCTCTGGACCTGCTCCAGCACCTCAATGTTCTTCTTAATTCTTCCTAATGTCCAGTCTAAATCTCTCCTAGTGCAGCCTTCAACCATTTCCTCTGGTCCTACCACTTGCCCCAGGAAGAAGAGGCTGTCCCTTTCCTTAATCCAACTTCCTTTAAGGTGATTGTAGAGAGTGACAAGAGTCTCCCTTCAGCCTTCTTTTCTCCAGGCTAAAGAAACCCCATTCCCTCAACTGCTCCTCACAGGACTTGTGCTCCAGACCCTTCACGAGCCTTGATGCCCTTCTCAAATTGTCTGTCTCCTCCATCCTTTGGCCATGGTACTTGTATGCATAGATGAGGCTACAAAGTGTTATCTGAGGAAAAAGTTCAATGCTAAAAGTATCTGTTGCCTAAATAGCCCTTCCAGATCTCTGGCCTGTGGGCTGCCTTTGAACAGTGAAAACCTGCATGCTCCAACATGATAGTAATGTTTGCATGATATATGGGCAGTTCAGACCTCTGTAAACCTTAAAGTACCAGTTACTAAAGAATGGGTGAATATCCTGTCAGTGTGTGGGAAAAGAAGTCCTGCATCCAGCTTACAAAATCTAGGTATAATGCTGCACACTATTTTCACTGTGTACAGGTGCTCCTGTTTGAGAAGGATTGATACTGGAAGATAAGCCAGGAAAAAAACCTACAAAGGCAGAATCTTTTCATCCTAAGAAAGAAGGAATAACATAACTTAGTTTGTTTACCTTAACAAAGAAAAGGCTTAGAGGAAATGCAGTTGCAGATGTATTGGTTGAAAAACACCAAAGAGGCAAAACATCCATTTACCTAAAACAAAAACTTGCTTAAGAACAAACTGGGTCACAACTACAGTTAGGCAGGAAATCATCACTTTCTAAATGTCAGATGACTGAGGTTCTGCAGTGTCCTTCCAGGAAAAGTAATGGGAGCAAAAATGCTTCTCTCTCCAGCTTGTTTTAGGGATGTTCTTTAATCACCTTGTGGATGGGATTCTTTGACATAGCTGGCTGACAGTGGGGGCTGAATTTGTCCGTTCAGGAAGTCCATTCTAATATCTTGTCATGTGTATTGATAGTTTCTTCTGGCTGCCAGAAGCAGGTAAGTGCACTGTATTAGCTGTATGGCAGGTATTTATACTGTCTTGCAGAGAGCTGTCATGCTGTCAGCATTATCTGTAATGAAGCCTCTTATCACTTCAGAGGTTCAGAAATGGCAATTGTGATTGTTACAACTCAATATTCAATTTTTCACTGCTGGAAAGTGCTCTTTATCTTTAGTATTTCACATTTGTAAGATTTTAGCTTCGTCAACAGGCTTAAGTAAAGTGTAATTTATCTTTCAGTTTTTCCATTTATCTGGCCCATTGGATATTTTGACAGTAAAGAGTTTGAGAGACAGAAAGGGACCTGTGAAACCCATAGAACCAAGAAGGCATCTGCATCTTTTCCGTTTTGTGGTTTAGTCAGACTTCTCCTTGGAAGGTGCGGTTCATCTTAGAAAGCCCAAGAAAAGTGCATACTGGCTGAGAAAGCTTTTATTTTCCGCTGGTTTAATGCAGTAGACTCTTCCCTGTAGCACCACTGCTTAGAAGCATTCCCAAACCACAGACTTCTAAATATGCAGAGGGGATTTGTCTAAAAAGATCTAAAAAGACCTAAAAAGCCAAGGTGACTAAACACAAAATGCTTGTGACTTACTCTATTACATCTGCTTAGTAAGTTCAGTTATTTTTACCACATGGGCTTTTTTGAGGGCAGCTGAAAGAGAATGTTCCAGACATGGCAGTTTGTGTGGGCTAAAGCCTCAGTCAAGTAGCACTTTGAATATCCTTAGAACCGATCTTCTCTTTAGTTCTGCAGAGGAATTGTGGAAAATTTATCAGTGACTATGCAAGTAAATGATGTTGTCTCAGTTCTTTCTCCTCTCTATAAAGTAAACCTGAAGTGTTTTAGAAAAAGTGGAGTGTATTTCTGAAGAATATAGAAGGTGTTGTCTTTGTAGGTGCTCATCATGAGTGTCTCCAACATTTCCATCTACTAGTATTCCTCGCCAAGCAATCTCCTGTGATCAGAGAAAATTCTTTTGCTCTTTATTTAAGTTGAATAGTTGCATGTCTCTCGGCTAACTTGCTCAATAGGTTAAGTTACTAATGGCAATTTCTTTTGAGTTGAGGGAGATTTGTTTTCATTTTAAGTGAGTAGTTTGATTCAAGTAAGTGTGCTTTAGGTAACAGAAGAAACAACAAGAGATATAGATCTCTGAGGTTACTTAAAATACAAGCTTCATTGCAAAGTAAGAAAATATTATCAGTGGCTGTAGTCACAATGCTGAACTGACAGAAAATTGACTTGTAAATAGTCTTTGGGAGGTTATAACTCGAGTTACATATATTATTCATGTAGTGATAAAGCCTGGAATCTCCATTTGGAGATAAATATTTCATTGTGCAAGGCTCTGCACAGGTGAAATACCGCCTTTCAATCTAATGAGAAGATATGTGCAACAAAGGACCAATGGGACTGCACTATAACATAAGCATTTTGAAATCATACTTTAAAGTTCATGAAGACATGGAATTAGTTTGGGAATTTTAGTTTCTTCACTTAGCATTTTGTATGTCCCGTTAATGAGATCTGTCTTTCTTTTCAGGAGCTAAACAAAATGTTCTTGAAAGGATGGGCAGGTGCAAGCACGATGGGAGCTTTCAGGTAGGTAATCTACAGAATTCCTTTTCATTCAGATTTGCTAGACAATCAAAGACCACTCCTGTTGGCTTTGATTTACTGCAGTATTTAGCATTAATTTAGATGGGTTATCCTTTTTTTCAGTCTTTATAATGCCAGGGCACAGCTAATACAGTGAGAGTCAGATGTGCAGTGTCCCTGCAGAGTCTGATTCACCTGCTCATATCCTGGTCTTTCAATAATTTGCATGGATATTCTGCTAAGAACAACCACTGAGATAATCTGGCAGCCAAATAAATTAATCCTTGTCATTCATTTTGAGGCCTGCTGGATGTTAAAAGGACAGAGAAAAATAGGAATGAAAGAAGATAGGAGCTCTGTTTTTCATTGCTTGTTCTATTCCTTTCAGCTGCTGTTAAAAGTACCTTATTATTCAGGCTAGGAGACATAATGGACAATACACAATCTACATAAGAAGCACAGGGCATCACTGAGAGTACATTCTATCTATACTAATTAACACAGGCAAGAGCACAAAGATATGGGCCACTGTCTCAGCTTTACCTCAAGCCTTTCGCAGGAAAGGGATGTCAGTAACCCAATCCTTCACTCACCATCTCTTTCTGTTGGTGGACTTTAACAATAGCATTGGATCACTAAGATCACTACTAAAACACAGAAGCCGTATCCTCCTTGTCTGTGGACAAGGTTCAGGTGAGTTACTTAATTATTTAGATTTCAGCAAGTAAAACTGCAACCCCTATGTCCTCTGTTAGTGGAGTGGAGACGAGAATGCTGCTCACAGTACAGTGTGACATTAATGCACTCCTTCTATCAAATGGTTTAGGATGCAGGGATTATTGGGCAGGAAAATGAGCTCTTCTCTTGATTGCTGCACTTAAGTGTTTCTCTGGGGCACTTAACTGCACTAGAAAATACAAACCATAATCCAAGAAATACAGTGATACAAATAATCCCTGGAGAAAAGTTTTGCTGCTATTGTCTGTGAATAGTGCCATTATCCATGAATGGAGGAGGCAAAAGGAGAATGCATGGATAAAATAATTTGTAGTTATTATGTTTCAGTACTACCTATGCCTGTCTATTCCCAGTCTTTACCATGGTAATTGCAAGGAGTTGCTGTGAATCAGTCACTAGATCTGACTGTTTGAGGCCAGTTTAGGAGCAATGTTAAATATTGATCATTTGTGTATCAGGTGTTGGCAGTATAAGACCACAACAAGGAAAAAGTGTGGATTTTTTTTTCCTTAAACCAAGACACAAAGACAGAAGATACAAGGGCATGGTATGAATTACTGAAGTGCCATAGGACCTCTGTAATTTGTCATTTAAAGAGCTTTTGTTTCCACCTGTATGATACATAGCTGTCATTTTTTAATCAACTCTTGCATGTGAGTGTTACTCTGTCCTTTTCACTTCTTTTTTTGAGTAAGAGGCACAACCACATTCCTCTAAGAAGTTTATTTTGCTATGCTGATGGCTTGTACAATGCTGCAAATTGTTCTATTTACCGAAGCATCTGTGGCCTCCCCATGTGTGGGCTGCTGTCACAGACTGGCTGCATGAAGTGTACTGTGATGATAACATCAGACTTTCTTCTGTTTCTAATTTGGCTCATGTGTAATTTCAAATGTCCCATCACATGTATACCTATTCACAACTGTAAAAGTTGCTTTCAGCCATATCACAAATGCTGGTTTAAGTACAATTGGCATCAAGCCTTCCAGACAGTCTTTTGAAACAACTTCCAAGGTTTTTTCTGTTACGAAGAAAAAGCAGAGCGTACAACTTCCAAGTACTCTAAACTTTGCAAGACCATCTGTTGAATTCAGAAATTAGTTTAGTAACAGTAATGTCTTTTGTGCTGTATGTTCTGGAACTAAGGAAGGGTTAAATTTCTTTTTTGTTTTAATTTCAAGAAAATTCTCATACGTGCATTTTGGATTTGAACACATGTAAAACGGTATTTCTAACACAAGGCAAATAAATCAGATAGCTGCAGGTTTTGAATCCTTTTTATTTTAGTGGGTAAAAATAAATAAAAATGTATATTGCATAAATTATATCTATTATGACCAACAGATACTTATAAATTATACAAGGAATGCACTGAAGGGAATTACAGAACAATTAGATGCTACTAGCAAGATGGCCCGGGAAAAACAGTATGGCCTTAGCTATGGTATCGGGAGAGAAAAGAGGAGTATGTGTAATGTTAGGGAATCAGTGTTGTATTGTATTCCAAACAACATTGACAGCACTATTACTAAAACACTGCAAGGACTCACTACCCTGAGTTAGCTCACAAGCTAGCAGAAAACTCAGGAATAGACGGTTCCCTTGTGGGATGATTAGAATCTTGGTTTGGAAAATGGAAAGGGGTAGTACTGTCTGTTTTCACGTCTCTGACTGTAGTAGCTGGTGTTCTAACTACAGGAGGGTGTTGTATAATTCCATGTGTACAGAGACACATCCATCCTCTCATCAAAATAGCCTTATCAAAACAGATGCTCTTAGGTCCACCCCCATACTGAAAAAAAAAACCCCAAAACAAAAAATTGCTATTACATGAAAAAGAAGATCACACCACCCAGAGGGAGTATCCTCTGAAGAAAAATGTGAAATTAAATTGTCAAGATTGGAAGCAACATTTGGGACAATACCTTAAAATACTTGCAAAATCCAGCAATAGTATAAATAGAGAGGAATTGTGAGGGAGGGGAAAACGTGGCATTCTTAGTATGTTAATGTGCAGTAACAGCAAAAATCCCATCTCTATTCTGTTTCATAGATACAGGATAGTTTCCCCTGCAAGTAGAGTACAGGAGTACAGTGAGTGTACTCATCACAGTTCAGGAAGCACAGCACAAGAAAATAAATGGCATTACAACTTGAAAGATTGACAGGTTTGTGCTTTCCTGCTGCCATGGCCACTATCAGTAGAAAAGCAACAACCGAGCAGGATGAAGGCCCACAATTATTTTAAATCTAAGAATCATCTTTTCTCATTTCTATCACTTAAGTAGCAAAAAAAAAAAAAAAATAGTTAACATATACTGATATTTGCCCTGTGGGTATTAAATTTGATCTTCCTGTCTTCTAGCTCCTTAAGAGACCATATAGGGAGAGGACTCACAGTGACCCTTAGAGCATTGCCCAGTTTGTTAGGTTCTTTTCCTACTTCATTGCTGGCTAGGAGGTACTGACTCTAGGCCACAGAATAAAACTGCAGCTGCATTGGAAACAGGTACACACATATATAGAATTATAGAATCATTGCGGCTGGAAAGACCTTAAAGACCACCAAGTCCAACCACTAAGCCAACTGTTATAAAGCCACCACTAAACCATGTCCCTAAGCTCCAGATCTACTCAACTTTTAAACACCCCCTCCCGCGGCAGCCTGTTCCAAGGCTGATGACCCTTTCAGTTAAATTTTTCCTAATGTCTAACTTCCCCTGGCACAACTTTGAGACCATTTCCTCTCTTTCTCTCTCTCCCTGTCTCTCTCCGTCCCTACCAAACAGGCAGTTCAAATGCTTATTAGTTTATTTGGAATTACTGAGCAAGTAAAAGTCGAAACTGAGCAACAAAATTAAGAAAGCTGTTTTATTTTGTAGAAGCATCAATTATTCACAATGTAGTCCCATCTTTGGAAAAGAGGAAATTATCTCAATTTATGGGAAGATCCTGTACAGTTGCCAGGAAGAAGGAAGGAAAGGAAAGAAAGTACAACTCCTATTTGCAGAAGGGTGTTTTGGTGCACCTTCTGTATCAGAGTGGCTGTAGCTCCATCCAGAGTTCATTTACATCACCCATTCAAAAAGGAAACCCTAAAGAATAGGCATGTACTTTTGGCCAAATATTGCAAGACACTCTTGGTAAGAGACTTGGGAAAAAAATTCCTATACACTTCCCGTCATCCTAAAGGCACTGAAATATCAATTGGGATAGTGCAGTAGAAGCCATGGCTTGAGAAGAAAAAGAATCTTTCATTCTAAGCTCAGCAGATCTCTACACTAATAAATTCAGCACAATTTCAGAAAACGGACTGAAGGAGGATTCAAATAGTTTTATGACTTCATAAGTTTTACAAGTCTCTCTAAAGATCTCCATTATAATTCACTCTTCAAAGACAGTCCATAGCATTACAGAATATCAAAAGAGCAGGCTGAAAGAAGCAAGCTTTGAGAACCAATTACTAGAAAACAATACTACAAAACACATTTATTTGCTTGCTTATCAAGGCTCTGATGTAAGGATTGATTAGGAGTGGAGTAACACGCCTTCACCATATTCACTGTTGATAAATCACCTGTCAGGAATTCTTGGAGAACATACGTGTAACTAAAATTAGTACACAGATCCTAGTCCAGACGTTGTCTGTGGCTAAAGTTGGTGAAAAGGAATGTGCTTCCATTGCTACGTCTTCACAGTAAGTCAAGGTAAATAGTATCTGGTGCACACCCAGGATTGCTAGGTTGCCCCTAGGAGCCCTGTCTATATTCCTAGCTTGAACAGCAGCTTCATGTTACAGTCCTTTAATAAAACAAATACTGGTATAAGATTATACTTCTGTAGCACTAAGACATTAACAACAGTCATAGCAGCAGTTTTGTCAGACGTATTTAGAAGTCTGTTCCAGAAAGACTTGGTGTATTCAGTTTGCTATAGCGACTGACAAGTGGATTGACTGAAGCAAGGAAAAACAGACTGGAAAGAAAGAATAAGTGACCTAGTCTTTTATGTTTACAAGCCATTAACTTCTGCTACTCTGATGTGTGCCAATGGGACAGGGAAGGAACAAGGTGAGATGGGCCTCAGTATGTACCAGTAGCCAAGCCTGATGTTGGGCTGTGGGATATAAACACCCTGAAAAGTTTTGTCCCTAGATCAGAGCTAAGGCCCTCAGAGTGTTTCTAGGTGAGCATGCATCATCTTGCGGCCTGTGTGATGCTTTAATCTGGCTTACGACCACTTCCATGCAAGTGCTGAAAGTAGCCCATGTGGATGAATTGGCCCTCTAGCACTTGCACAGAAAAACAGACAGTGGTGGCTATTCTTGTTGCTAAAGGTGGAGGACTGCCAAGTTTAACCCTGACTCTCTGGATGAAGAACAGTAGGATGCATTTGTCAATTATTGCTAGGAGAACTGGGATGGTAGTGGATTGGGGGTGGGAGTGAATTTGGTGGAGCTCAAGAGACAGAAACAGGTAGGCAGGGGAGACCCTTCCTTCTCAAAGCCTGAATCTGGCCACTGTAGAGCTGAAAGCTGGAATGCCCTCTGTAGCATCCTGCCAAATGTTTCAGAAGAGACAGTGTCACTTTCCTTCTCCTGCATCACATGAGCCTGCCAGACCAACAGTCCTCACAAGTGAAAAGAAGATCCAGGATGTAAATTTTGAATGAACCTTGACTCTGTATGACTCTGGTTAAGCAAATGCAGTGGCTGCTGCCTCTCTGTGCACAATACATATGAAATCAGCAGGAATTTGAGTTTGTGTGATTGTTTTTCCATACCTCTTTACCAGAAGGAGCCAGGCTAGGAGACTGAGCTGCCAGAATGGCTTCTGGAAGGAGCGCCTACACCCCTTACATACATCTCTTCCTTGGCTTCTGCGAGTCTTTTTTTGCCCTGCTTTGTTCCACCTTCTAAATACTACCCTGTACTTGTTGTAGGATGCTGTAACACTTAGACAGGAATTTGAGTAAAGGTAGATAATAACCACTGTTAATTAAAAATACTAATTTAGGACACAAATGAAAACTTCTCTTCCATTTGCAGTCTTGATTGGGAAACTAAAAATGCTGAGAATAGGTTATACTGCTTTTTGCTTATACAGGACAAAATTATTTTGATTTTTAAATCCAAGTCTCTAGCTATTTGACACAATTATTTGGATTTTGTTTTCTTTAACATTCCCCAGATGTTTATAAACCTCCAAACAAAGGATTTGACTACAGGTGTTTCAGTTATAGTTCTGCACATTATGAGTAGCAACATCAGGCACTAGTCTCAAATAATGAATTCGAGCTCTCAATTTATTTTAGACTTATACAGATCTATTTACATGGACAGGACTAACACTCCCCTGTGCGCGCGCACACGCACACACACACACACACACTATATGTACATGGGTTGTATGATGCTGTCACGTAGCATCAGAGCAGGGCTGAACCCACAATAAGATGTTCTCCTAAATGCAGCAACTTCAATCTTTTTAAAAAGTGTATTATAAGGGATTTAAAAAGCTTGATCTTTAGGCTGACAAAGGAAGCAACTTAAATTATCTTTTGTTTCTCCCCTTTTTCTTCCCCTCTCTGCTGACTGACACTTTCCAAGGGTTTACATTCAGTTTGTAACTGATTTCTTTCTGCCCTCAGATCACCCTGCCCTAGAATATACTGTGGCAGCTCACAAAAGCCAGAGAGATAAAGTGCTTGCATTCTGTAATGCTATAAATTAATTTTAAATTATGATAATAAAAAATGATGGATGTGTTACAAGAAAAATATAGTAGAAAGTTCTTTGACATAATAAAAACTATTGGCATGGCACAACACACAGTTTTAGTCTTTACAAAACACTAAAGCTAAGTTCTTTTGCATTGTAAATATTTTTTATTTAAACTGATATTGTTAGAATTGTTTTTTTCCATGACCAGAATGTTTTAATTTGGTGTATGAATCACACTACTAACAAAGCAGACAACTATTATCTTTGTGATTACTCCCTACCTTTTTAAATAATGTAGAAGTCATTTTATTAACTTTATAAATTAAACAGTAACAGTGCTTTCTGGGTAGAGCAAAAGCTTTTTTAATTGCCTTTGGGAATATTTTCCCTAAGTTTATCTGTATTAGTCATTCCATAACAAAAAATGGTCTTTTACTTATAACCAGCTGCCACTTAGAGTAAGACTGGAAGCTTCTTCTCACTTTTCATGAGATTGCTTATCTACCAATGACTGAAAAGAAGTAAATCCATTTCTGTCTATGTAAAAAACCTATTTTAGATCTTGTAGACCATATACATATTTATATTTTATTTATTATTTAATAATATGATAAACATGCTATACGTAAGAATCAAAGATAGTAATCTCTTTCCCATATTTCCAAAGGACAGCTTTATCTGATAATTCAAGTAGAGGTAATATGTCTCTTTTTTATGACCTTGCTCACCAAGTCTTTTCAACAACTGCTTTAACATTTATATGCACAACAGATGTAATGAGTCTTACAGAGTAATTTAATGGAATTCATTTTCCTATGTATTAAAAATGCATGTAACATATATTTAAGGAATCTTATTTGTCTCTTCTGCTGCTGTGGCAATAAATAGCAAGATTTTTCATTCCACCAAGTCAAAACACAATTTACTGGAACACTGGCAGTGAAACCTAAATTTTCCAAGATCAGTAGCTCTAGAGGCAGAGCTGCCAGCTAAACTGCCTCAGGCTTGGCTGCCCTGAGAATCCAAGCAGGCAGTTTTTCCAGTGATCTCAGGGCTCACACTGCGAAGTTTAAGGACTCAGTTCTAAGTAGCTGGTAACACAAGGCTACTGGGAGCACATTGCTTATTTCATATCTGAAACATGTTTGATAGTATTTCTGATTCAAATTTCCATCCTTGAAGATTCTTGGATTTTGTCCCTGTGCACTGAAATGTTGTTGCAGAAACTAAACTCATCCTAAAACTTTGTGTGTAGCAGAAACTTTTAGTAACCCGCTCTGTTTCTGTGTTCTGCCAAAGTCTGAAACTTCCTGTCACTAAATCAGTTGCATCACTCAAGCTAGATATTCATTTCTTTCTTTGGATTTTTCATTAGATTGTGATTTTTTTTCTTTTTCCAGTGTCTTAAGTTTGAATTGCTTCCGTTTAAACAATCTATTTAGGTTAGTGCCGGTGGGCTAAATGCTTATCAGTGACCTCACGAAACTGGCTGCTTTATGATCCCTTCATTTTAAAAGCTGTAGGTTTCTCCCGTGGACAATTCATCTTTCTTTGTGCACCAACTTGACAATATGCACTGCTTACTAACCCTAGGATCTCAAACTCTCAGCCTGGTGTTTATTCCTAACACAGGCACCATCAGTGATTCTACTGAATATATGTATCCCAAACTTGAATATAGGTTCCAGCATTAGCCCTGAAGCTCTGACAAAGATTGCTGTTAACAAGGTAGGGTCCCTGTCTTAGAGCTGGCTGTTCACAGTCTGCTGTGTAGGTACAACGCTGACAAGTGGAATTCTGTCTGCCTAATATACAAGGCTGCATTGGGTGTTATGATACTTAGTTCAGACGAGCAACAAGTGATTTAGTCTGGCAGTTTTCCTCAGCTGTCAGTCAGACTTCCTATACAATCTGTGGTGAGAAATAGTCCTGACACCACAACTAAAAAAAAAATGCTTAAAAAAAAAAGTGCTTAAATTAGGCACTTTAACAAACTTGTATCTGAGCTCCCTCATTGTGAAGTGGAGACAAATATATCTCACAGAATCACAGAACATTAGGGATTGGAAAGGACCTCAAAAGATCATCTAGTCCAATCCGCCTGCCACAGCAAGATCACCTAGACCATATTTCTTTTGTGTTTTGGAGACTCTGTCACTTAATGGTTACGAATTGCGAAGGCACAACCTGCCTTTCAATTCATATTATTTGTTTGTCATTACAATTTTTTGTGAAATCTTCTACAATTATTTTTAAAACACTTTTTCTTGAAAAACATAGAGGCAAGAACTGTAAAATGCTGTATGTATTGTCATTTAATTTTTTCAAGTTCTGGAGTCAGTCCAGGCAGGCAGATGTCTGGTGGTTTGTGTTTACAGGTTGGAATTATAGTGGACCAAAATTGACATGGACCTACAACATAAATTTAATACAGTTTTTTGAGGGAAATGATGCTGCCTTTCCCACTGTTCTGCTTGGTATAGTTCTTCCAAGCTCAAGTGACTTTTAATAGTATTTTGAAGTGGCTTAGGAAAGAGTAGGGAAAACAACAGTGAAAATGTACATTAAAATTTAAAATAACATACAAGTACTTAAAGTACAAGTCATTAAAAGATATATCAAATTTATATAGAATCTCTCATCATGAAAATAAATAGACAATGTGGGTGTTGTAACATCATGAGACTTGACAGAAATACAAGCACAGAGCAGGAATCAGAAAATCATTCATTCATGAGAGCTGCTATGAACGAGCTGCTAAATCACATCTAACCCAAAATTATTGCAGATGATTTTGTTTAATATTTTAGACAGATGAATCCAGAAATGGAAGCCTTACATCTTTTCGTCTTTAGTGACGTAAGTCTGTAAAAACCCCCGATCTTCTTGAGACCAGTGGAAATCCTACTGCTGATTGCAGCGAGGTTGTGGATTTACCCCTCATTCTTGCTGTTGTGAAAGGAATATCCATACCAGTGAGTCCAGATGCTGGAACTCCCAGACAGCAGCAACTACAAGAGAGGTACTGGAAACCAAGTATGGATAAGCACTCAACAAGGAGAAAAGACATAGAAACTGACAGCTGTTACACTGAGTAGCTGACATGCCTGAAATGAGATGGAGAAACAAATTCATTTTCACAAGAACTAACTCTCTTCCACAGTAAGTGAAAAAATAGGAAGAACAAGTTTGTGAGAAAGAGAACAAAGAGTTATTCTCTCCTCTATAGAAAGGGGACAAGTCAAAGTGTGGAGAAAGAAATAGACGAAACAATAGTGTATTATAAATTCATTTTAAGAATTTAAAAAAAAGACAGTGAAGAAGCTCCAGTGTTACATAGACAGTTGTTAAATCTTCTGCTCTGGGGAACAGAATAAGGCTGATTTTCTGTCTATTATGCATTTCTATCAGCAAGCTATCAAGGAATGTTTAATATAAAATATGAACCAAATCAAGTAAGATTTGATCTTTCTTTTATTAGGAGGAAAAATCCCAAAGTACAAGTACCTTCCTGTTTCAGTTATTAAAGTGAAAAAAACCACATGAATATTTTTCTGGTTGGATCAGGCCCATAAAAAATGTGTTGCTGGAAAGTATCATGGGAGTAATGTTTGTAATCAAGAAACTAAAATTTCCAGCTAGTAGTGAAAAATAGAAGTTAGGAACTAGAACTGTAAACACGATGGCATGAAAAAATCCCTTTTGCAAGAGGGTTGTCCAGAATGCTGTGTAGGAGAGGAAAGAGGTAGAATTTATCATAACTTCCTATGACGAGCAGATGACCCAAATGATTATGTTGCATTCACAACAGGAGACAGTTAAGTCATTTAAAGATCTCTTTTCCACAGCTGCTTTTGTGTTGCTTAGAATGAGATGACCTTGGCTAAAGGCTCAATAGATGTACAGTGAAATGCAAACATTTTAGTGTGATGCACACATGCCACCTTTGACCGACGGTTTTGTTTCCCCATAATGCTGAAATTCCAGCAAGTCTGAGTAAGGTCCACGTCGATGACCTGAACATTCAGTTCCCAAAATTTTTAATCGATATCTGGTTCCACAAGTTGTCCATGAAGGGTGCACTGTTTTATCTGAGAGGTCCCGAGTGGTGTTGGCCATGTTTATGGATAGGTATAGTTTTTGCTTTCTTGTGTTCAGCATATTTTACAGTGACATCTAGTGACTAGTTTAGTTAAATGCAGATATGCACAAGATCTCATTTCAATCACTATTAGCTCTACGTGGTAAAAAGGCCTTACTCTCAAGCCAAGGATTTGGCAAAGTTAATTTCTGGACTTCTTTCTACTCTCACTGTCCCCAGCTGGATGCCTTGCAGAAAGGATGCTTAAAGTTTTTCACAGTATTTGCTGAAGTCTCTCCATTCTTTACTTACAGTACCCATCTAGTGTAAATACATTTAAGGAGAAAAGCCCCAAGCATGTGTAATTGTCCTCCTGCTTATTTTTTTGTTTGTTTTGAGAAGCTTGGAATCAGGAACCTGTGCATCTCTTTTTCTGGCAAGCATAACAGAGACAACTATTCCTAATTTCTAAACTCAAAAACAAATCTCATGAAAATAAAATTAGATTAAGTAGACTGGGAGAAAAATGTCCCAGTATTGCTGTCTGATATACAGAGCTTTCTTCCAGAAAGGCTTTTCTCAGGACAGGGAGGATGTGGCTGAGACACATGTAGATGATAAGCAACCCTCTCATTCAGTGAGAAGGAGTGGATCATCCACACTGCTCAGAACCTGCACACAGGAGCTGCCTAGACTCTTCTGCTCACTGACTTATCTTGCCTGTTTCTCAGATAAGGATGGGAGAGGAACTGTGCCCTTTTCTAAGCCCAATCAGTTAAGTAAACTGCTCATACAGTGCAGGAATGGAACACTTTATTGCATCTCATTGTACGAGACGAAACAGTGTTAGATACAATCCTTGACTCCAGCATCAGATCTGAATGTTCCTGAGTGTGAGATCTGGCTTAAGATGAGGCAGCCCTAAAGTTTGAATTCATCCCAATATGAAGGTGAAGGTGGTTTTTCAAATTGAGGTTTTAGTCTCTGTCTTTCCTCGTCTACTGGTACTATAGTTTGCTAACTTTTAGTTTGATATTGTTTATCCTTTTTGCACCTTTGCAGGGATAGGGTTGAGGGTTTAAACCCAGCACCCTTGTGTAAATTTGGACTGTGTTCTGGAAGTAAATAAATGGAGGAATGTCACCCATGAGCAGCCCTGGTGATTCATGGAGATAACTTAGGTTATGGTTTGGCACCATATTGTTATATTACCACTCATCATACAGCTTTTGGGTTTTTTTGTTCACTGTCATCTTCACAAAATAAGGCCCAATCTCCTTATTTGTTATTCTCCCAAGTAACAAAACACTTGCTTATAAATGCAGACCTTTGCACTGTTGAATTTTTCTGTTTCTGTGACTTGATACCATAGGGCTGTGGAATTCTTTTTGCATGAAAACATGTTTCATCCCTTCTACCAAGCTTCTTCTTGGACCATCTTCTCAGACCAACATTTTTGTGAAAACACTAAGCAGAACTGGCTCCAGCCCTGATTTCTTCCCAGTAGTGTAAATGGTTGTAATCTCTTTTTAACTACCTAATACTTGTTCTTTTAATCTCAATTTTTTCCACTTTAATAATTAATCTCCCTTGAGGCAGTAAAAGCAATTCTTAGTTTAAAACTATGGAGATTAGTTCCACTGCATTGAGCTTGTCTGTAAAAACAGTTATCTAGTGAAGAGAGACACTACAGACTGCCACAGTCTAGCTTGATAAAACCACATGGCTTTTTATCACAGTTCTCATTCACCTCTCTGGCCTAGTTTTACTTATTCTCAGTAATGGCATAAAGTCTTGCAAAATATCAGTATTACCTCGTCACTTGCTCCCTTTAAGAATACATGTAGCATGTTTTTTTCTCTAGATTATGGGGTATTGCCATCAACTGTAGGAATAAATACCCTATCCATCATGCCAGTAACTTTTTTATACCTTTGGATGGAAACTATTTACTGTTTTATTTTCATTTTTGTTGTGATTGTTCAAACTTTGGTAATTCATAGAATGTGGCAAATGCTTCACTCCCATGAGATGCCCTCCTATTAGTCTCAGGAACATAATAATCATCTCTACTAAAAGCTGAAGAAAACCTGTATTGACTTTCTAGGCCAAATCTACATTATCCTTTGACACCACTGCATTGTGCCTGGCTACATGTTCCACTTCGTCCCTATTTAGCCTTTCTCTGCTTGGGAACTTGAGAGCCAGGATCCTGCTTTAAGTCCATGCAAACTGTACCATATTTCTGTATCTTTCAGAATTCTGAAGCATGCCAATGAATGCCCTTTCCAGTGCAAGCTCTTTACATAGTCATATTTTACATCGAGTCATCTCGATGATCATTTTGATTAGTTTTCCTTTCTTTTGAGATTCGATTTAATTTTCTCTAAATTACTATTTTCACTGGACAACGTTACTAACTAGTTGCAGTTTTTCAAGGTTTGTATGTCAGAGACAAAATCTACATAATCACACAGAACATTAGGGACTGGAAGGGACCTCAAAAGATCATCTAGTCCAATCCCCCTACCACAGCAGGATCACCTAGACCAAGTTGCACAGGAACATACTGAGGCAGGTTTTAAACCTCTCCAGAGAAGGAGACTCCACAACTCCCTGGGCAGCCTGTTCCAGTGCTCTGTCATCCTCACAGAGAAGTTCCTTCTGATACTTATCTGGAACCTCCAGCTCATATTGCCCCTTGTCCTATCAGAATCACACAGAACATTAGGGACTGGAAGGGACCTCAAAAGGATATAGATCTAATTTTTCCTGTCCTGAAATTTTGAGTTGAATTGAGGCAGCTCATGATTGCTCTGTTTTAAGGGAATGTGGATGCACCAGAAAACAGAAGCATAGTCCTGTATGTTGACAATTAGTTCTTTATTACAATTAGATTTTACAGTTTGAATTTTCAGGTGAGGGACAATGTACAGGTCTCAGACCACTCCCAGTGCCTTGGATATCAGGCACTGTAGGTAACAGCTCACAAGCATGGGCTTCCAAATGTTCGAGTCTCTGGAAGCAGTGCAGTGGTCTCTAGGTATACTGTGTGTTTAGGGGTGAGAAGTGCTATGACAGAAAAAGGGAGTTAGTGACAACTGCCTAAACAAAATTAGAGAATAATTCAGTATTGTGTCTCAGATGTGTGCTGAACGCAGAGGGTCCAGCCTACAGGTAATGTTAAGTGCTCTCCATAGCTGAGATCTTTCCCCTTGTTTACAGAGATTATGGCATCTGAAAAGATCTGATGCTCTAAAGTTTACAGCCAGCTCCCAAATTTAGCTGCCAGTGATTTGAGTGGCTGTAATTCCCATTTCTTTTTCAATACAGTCTCTCAGCATTAGGCTATAAAAGGAGGATAAATCACATGCCCAGTCTGATTTTCCACCTTTGAAAAGAGGGCCACTGTGCAGTGTTCCTGGAGCCGAGAGGAGATCAAAAAAGATGAAAATCATTGTGGCTTCTGATGTTCGAGTAGCCTGGCTGCAATGAGAAGCTCCTGTGTCTAGGCTCTGCTCTGAGGCTTGTTTATTTGTTTATGATTATTTAATATAAATTGTGTGTGCAGTATTGAGGACCAATTGGAAGTTGTTTCCTTCTGTCTTGCTCTTTGCTCAATTTTGACAAGCTTAGTGCTAAGATACATTGTGCAGGTCAGTCCTGAGCTTTGTACAGATGTCTAGACAGTCAACAAATTATTCCTTGAAAAAAGGCATTTTGTGTTTCTGATTGTCAAGTGAGCTGCTCTACATAGGACATTTAATTTGAGCAAGTAAACTCCCTCTTTTATAGACTAAAATCTTACCACTTTATTTAAGATATATATATATAAAAATATAGATTCTATTCAACAACATCTTTTTCCACCTAGTTTTATCCACAGCAGTTCCATCCTTAGGTGTCAGGCCAAATACATGTTTCTTTAGGCAGACACATTTATGAAACATGAAAATACAAAGCAAGCAAAGGAGAAGGACATCTTCACAACTTCTCAGGCTCCATCAAAACTTCATTTACTTACTAAGGACTCTTCACTAAAACCTTCAGGCAAAATACAAATTAAGATAATGTGCTGTGGGTTTTGACAAACATAGAAGTTCCAAAATAATTAAGAATGCAAAGTGTTGATTAAAGAGCTTTTTGAAATGTGATATCAGTTTATGAATCATCTGCCTATTGGTCATAATATACAGGCAAATTGAAAATTAGCTGAAGGATATTAATTAAAGAAGATTAAAAGAGAAATGCTACTTATCATTCAAGATAGTGAAATGTGCTCATTGTTGAAGTGAACCACTAACACTTTAATAAGTAGAAAAGCTTGTGATACGTGTTTCACTCACAACTGCAGTATGTGGAGTTTAAAACAAGCAGAACGTGCGGTTTCTTAAAGGATTGAGATTCTTCTGTCAGCTACTGCTTATTGAAGTGGCCAGTCAGATTCAGAGCCAGAGAAGCTGGACTTCCCAGAGGGATTCTTTAGCTCAAGACTTTGAAAAACAGAAGTTCTCTTGTTATTTGTAGTCCTTCAGAGTGCTCTGGCCATAATGGTGGGCATATTTTGTTTCTACTACAGTTCTTAAATATTAGCATATTTGGAAGCTTTCTGTTTTGTAGTAGCAAAAAGTAGCTGGAATAGAAAATCCTAGATGTTGTAGTCAAATACCCATTTTATTTTGGGTGATTAAACTGACAGGCATTTGATCTCTCTGTTTCTGTTTTCTAAAGTGGGATTACAGTATTTGGAGCATGTTGAAAGTTATCCTGGGTTTACAGTCTTCCTGTGATGCATGAGTAGAAGTGCTTCTTCCTGTTAAAGCAACTTTCATGAAAGCTCCAGAGAGTTTATGGGAAGGCAAATCTATTTTAGGAACTACTTGTGAGTGGGAGAAAGGAAGAAATGAGCTCTCTTGGGCACCCCTCCTTCTAACAGTGTTGCTGTAAACTTTTATTTCTGAGGGGAAAAAGATTCCCATTTGCTTTTCATTCACACACTTTAAAATGATTGGAAGAGTAAATTACTCATACTAACAAAACCTAATAACTCTTATACCTCAATTTGAGTGCACAGGATCAAACTGATGTCTTGAGTGCCTTAGGTAAGGAGGAGAATCTGTGAAATGTCTCCAAAACTAGTTTTTGTCACAGTATCTGGCACTTTTGGACATCTTTTTCATTGGCACCAGCATACATGGGTAGGTGGTGGCTGGTCAAGCCTTATAGCTTGGGAACTGTTGTGGCTGGCATTATATCAATGGAGAAACCAATCAAGAAGCCTCATCTGTGCTGGAGTGTGTGCAGAGCTGGAGTGTTTGGGACAGATGGAGAGCTGGCTAGCAAATACAATTCAGAAATTGAAGCTAGTTTGAGGTAACACATTGCAGCAGATAGGGCTGGCTTAAAAAAGGCCTTTTTATTTCCCACTTACAATAGTATCAGAACACAACTGTGCATGGGAGTGATGGCTAATGGAGGAGAACCATCTCTTTGCTAAGCCCTGTCAGCCTGTAGCTGTGCACTGGAGAAACTGCAGACAGGGCTGGATACCACTACAGTGTGGATGAAGGATGGCCTGCCAGACAAGGGGTGCTTGTTTTACTGCCAGGTGACTGACTTTGCATGTAATACTGGGAAGAGCTGGATGTGGTAAGAGGTTTTATTGATGGTAAAATTTCAATATAGAAGAAATAACAGACTGCACTATGGAGAAACACACGTCAGAGGGTTAACATGTCTTGCGCTGTGTGTCCATCTCATCCATTTCTATTCCCACATGGATATGTTCTGGGTACCTGAACATCTGTCCTGCCACAAGAGTGACATTTCCCAGTAAAGGAACCAAAATACTGAGAAATTGAGGGAACTGTAGAAAGACACACAAGAGCTTGTGGTTAAAAAAGGTGATTGGTGGCACTGGTGGCCCATGCTACCTCGATGGAAGGAAAACATCCATATAGGTATCTCTATCACTAGATTCTGGGGAAAGTGCACTCAGAAGATTAGGACCTCTGTAACTGATGCTGATTCAAATCAGAGAACTCAATTCCTCAACTGAGCATTCATCTTGGAGTGAGCTGCCAGCCATGTACTGATTAGCACCAAAGGAGACCATAGAGACAACAGAATATCTACAGGTTTTCTCATTTGTCTTTTTATCCAGTGAAAAAAAGCTAAATTCTTTGAATCAAAAGATTAGCTGCAATTATGCAGTTCTGCATCCTGCTGCACTGGCATTGCCTTTTGTTGGAAGAATGAATTAAGATGTTGCTGGGGAAGGCAATAAATGAATGGTAGAAGAACCCTTTTCTAAAACTTTTATGGCATCTCGGAGAGTTCCTCTTCTGTGATGTTGTGATAATTGGTGGGATCTAGAACTGGTTGACCATTCATCCCATTGTAACATTTTACCACTGAAAAATGTTGATGTTAATAGTTAAGGTGTATCTCTGCTTGTAAACGTATTCCTGATATTCTATTGAGTTTATTCATTTTGGAAAGATTGGAAACATGCAAAAATGAAGTAATTCAGTTATCTGAAAAGCAGACACTTTCTGCACTGTACTGGAAATGCTAAAATTGTCTGTCTTGAGTTTTCACACAGAATTCTGAAATTTCTGCTCAACTTGTGTGCGATGAAACTATATCCTGCAGTGTGAAAAATTTTCCACAGGTGTTAAGTTCTGCACTTCACAGAATCACAGAATCACAGAACATTAGGGATTGGAAGGGACCTCAAAAGATCACCTAGTCCAATGCCCCTGCCAGAGCAGGATCACTTAAAGCTTCCCTGAAAGTCTAGATGAAATCACTGTCAACCTCTAACTGGAAAATGAACACAGAAAACATCAGGCTCTTCCCATACTAGTCCAGGATCAGCTGTGATCTCTATGTGTCTTGGTTGTCTGTAATGATGATGGGTGTCTCAGAGGTTTGTTTCGTGGCAATAAACTCCATTTTACGTCATCGCATCAGAAGGAATTGTTGCCTATCTGGCTTCAGATTAGGAGGAGGTACGTGACTCAAAATTCTACACTGTTGAGGCTGTTCTGACATTTCCTCCTTCCAATAATGAAAAGCCTTCAGCTTTGACATCCAGCTTTGATCAAGCTTTTTGTTATGCCAAACACATATCATTAGTCTGTGCTTCCTACATTTGAAATCTATCTGTAGAACAGCATTAGGGTGGCTGGCACGATGACACAGAGGACGCAGTGATTGGAAGCTCCATCACACATACTTATCAGCACACCTATGTGTTTGATGCTAACGGATGTTAGTCTGTCTTCAGTATTAGTCAGGAAGTGGTTTCAGATCTAAGTCTGTCACTTCTTTAAATACCTCTCAGTTGCTTCTGCATCTGTGAGCCACTCTGTTCTCTTCCAGTTCACAGAAAAGCAGGTTCCTTTTAACCATTTGTAGTTTGTACTACAAAGACAATACAAAGTACACAAGGTGACTATCACTTGTGCCCATTAAAAATGGACAATTTTTGAGTGGAGGCAGGAGTTGTAGAGACATCACATCAGTACAAACATTCTCATTCCAGTGCTCATTATCTCTGTGATTTCTAAAGAGTTTTTCACTGTATTGTGTGCAAACTGGAGCACTTCTAACTGTTAGAGCTGCTGTACGTGCTGTCTGTCACATTAGTCATGATCTTCTTGCTGTCACTTTGTGCCTCTCACCAACTGATTCTCTGTATAGTTCAGCAGTTAGAACAATCAACAGGCAGATTGTGGGTGCCTTTTCCAGCAAGGTGTCAATCTAACTCCCCCTTGTCTCACTTTAATGATTCGATAGAAATGTTATGAAGCCACATCAATGCCTGAAGAACATTTTTTCCACTAAAAATTTTGTGCTGCTTTTGAAATGTGGTTCCTCACTCTCAGGAAACTCCATCCAAAAGTTCAGTAGTTTTAGGAGAAGCTTGGAGGCATTCGCTATCTAGCTTGAAAGATGCAGGTATAGGAACAGTGGCTCCAGTCACTCATGGACTGGGCTAGGCTTAGTTAAAACCATACTTCTTAGATCTGAATGTTTAAATCTTAGCAGAATCAACCCCAGTAATTCCTCATTTAAAATACTGTAAGGCACCATTTAGCCTCTGAGAGATGATTTTAAGGTTTCTTTAGTTATTCTAAAACCTTTTCTGATCATATCATGTTTTAGCTAAAGGAAGTATAAGGAGTGCAAATATGTTAACCAGCCTAGGCTTCCTACCTAGAGAATAGATTCTAAGACAGTTCTCTGAGATAGACAGGCCTCAGGGACAGATTGTAGAACTAGCTGCCTCCTTGTGCAACCCATACCACAAAAATGTGAAGCTGTCTAAGGCCTGTGACAAAGATTGTTTCCTTGTGCTCCAGTGAGGGTATGTGCACCTCTTCATGGCTGTGAGTCCAGTTTCAGAATTTCCTTCGTTCTCTGTTTCAAGAGTGTGCTCACATCTGGAGAAGGGATTAGTCTGCGCTGTGCCACTTGAACATGTTGTACCCTTCCAGTTTACAGAGAGCAGAGATGCAGCATAGGACAGTATGGGCAAAATAAGTAACAAAGATCTATTAAATACAAAGACTTTTCCAGTTAATTTTCTGTAACTCACAGAACTGCAGGAACTAAAATTATTATGATGGATGCTTTCTTTATGGTGAGCTACTGGGGTCCTCTGAGCATGATCTGGCTCAGCTCTAGCTATTAATTTCAGATGATGTTTCAAAAATTACCTATTATTTGACAAATCTGGAGTTTGAAACAATAACTTTTTCTTTTTTCTCTTCTGTTGTGTTTACTGCCTTTCCAGTGAGTGCCACTTCCTCTGGAAGGAAAATCAGTAAGTAACTGTAACTTCAGACTTTGTACTTGGCTTTTCTTTAATATCTCAGACAAGATGTACAGAACGCTGACGCATGGAAGCTCACGTCCTGCTGAGTATGTCTCTTTGCTCTTAGCAGCTGTCTTGTACTTCTGTTCCAGCACTTCTGTATCTGTTTTTGGTTTTTCAATGTTAAGAATTTTCACAACAGTAAGAAGGGTACAAAATTTATGTGGCAGCAGAGGTAACTCTCCTAAAATGAGCAATACACTTCATGGTGAAACATGACCAGCTGGCTCAGTCATATGAGTCTGGTGATTCTTCATCAGCGTGTTTTGACTATTTCTGAAGGTGTCTCTGATGAAGTGCCAGAACACAGACTTTGCTACAAGGGGACTCTCATCGTCTTTTTTTCAGTTGGTTACAAAGCCACACAAACTCAAACTAAGATGGCTGTTTTCTGCTCTAACTGGAAACCTCAGCTGCGTTATTTAATTGGGTCAATCACTGCCACCTTGGATAATGATATGATGTCACCCTCCAGGTTGATGGGCCACTTACTCTCCCGCAGAAGCACCAGTAATAGGTTTAGGTAAGAGACTTATCTACCACCACAGGTGCTATTTATGTCTTCTGCAGAGAGCCCTTCCTTTGTCCTGGCAAGGAGGGTTTGACATACTTTTATCCAAGCACTTCCTGTGTGTATGCTTTAGTAGCAATAGAAGCTGGAAACATCAAACGCCTCTTTTGACAGAAAACACTTTTTTAAATATTTCCAGACAGTGTTCACTTTGTTCCCAGTCCCTTTTCCCCCAGTAAGATGCAAGGAAAGGACCTCCAATTTTAACCCATTCTTCATTTCCGTAAAATCACAGAATCACAGAACATTACAGATTGGGAGGGACCTTGAAAAATCATCTAGTCCAATCCTTCTGCCACAGGTGGGAGGGAAATGAATTGTTAGCAGCTCAAATGCCTTGTTTGATCCTTTTCTCTTGTGCACCTGCACAGCACTGGGTTTTTCTTGAAAGTCAGGTTTGGTTTTTTCCTCTGTTTTGAATGTTGCAAAATGCATTTTCAGATTTGAGAACCTACTGCTGCCTTTTGTCCTAGCAGGTCAGTCTACAAGAAACTACTTAGCAGAGTCCTGTAACATTAAAGGTGCCTCAGATGGGGGTATCAGCTCTGATCAGGCTGTGGGGTGGCTGGAAAACCTAGCCAAGTGGCAGTACTGCAATGACGGGCTGATGGGGGCTGTGATCTGGTGTCACTCTCTAAATACCTACCTAATCCAGGGGTCCCAAAAAGAGATGGTGCATTTTCCTTCCCACCAATCTCCCATATCCATGAGATCTTTTTTCCTCAGGCAAACTGGAAGTTGTACTTTTACTGGAATCTGGCACAAGGAGGAAGCCACTCTTCTTTTGTTTGTTTTACATACCTAAAGGAAGTCAAAACTCCTTTCGCTCACCCTGGCAGTGTCAGACCTGCAGGTTGCTTGTGTGGGGCTCATGAAGAGGCACAGCAGGCACTGGGGCTGCAGGGCAGCTGGGGGGTCCTCATCCTCTTACTCCTCTCGGTTCCTTCCTGAGTCACTACGTGCATAAGTGCTGCTGTAATGGAATACAGTGAAATGGGAAGCTGGGACAGCAAAGTGGGTTTAGTTTTAATGTGTAGTACAAACAATACATGAAAAGTATGACCAGTTTTGAGCAGAAGCATGAAGGACAAAGACACATTTATACTCTCCTACATTACTTCTGAATGAAAACTGGACATAAACCAGTCTGTGAGCTGGTTCACATGAAGCAAGGGGCTGGCAGGTGACCAACAGCCAGTGGTACTCATCCTTCACCTGTTCAATAATGGGAAACAGGACAGGAGAAAGAGCCACTGCTGCCAGTGAGTTGTACCTATAGAATCGCAGAGTATCTTTGGTTGAAAGAGACCTTTAAGATTATCAAGTCCAACCTTCGACCCAGTACTGCCAAGTCACCCCTAACTCATGTCCCTCAGCACTAGTCTCTGCCTTTTAAATCCCTCCCAGGATGGTGACTCCACCATTGCCCTGGGTAGCCTTTTCCTATGTTTTTTAACCCCTTCCGTGAAGGAATGCTTCCTACTATCCATCCTAAACCTCCTCTGGCGCAGCTTGCAGCCATTTCCTCTGGTCCTGTCACTTGTCAGGAGAAGGAGAAGGGGCTGTACTCGTCCTTGCGGCAACCTCTTTTCTGGTAGCTGTGGAGAGCAATGAGGTTTCTCCGTAGCCTCCGTTTCTTTAGGCGAAATCCAGCGATCTTCTGCCGTTCTCCCAACTTCTCTTCTGGAATGGGCTCGGCTTTGCGCTCCCCGCTCTCAGGCACACCCCGGCCGTCCGGAAGGACAGGAGAAGCCGGGCCTGAGCCCCTGTCCCCGGCCGTGCACGGACCCCCCTCCCCAAACGAGAGGGGCTGCTGTGGCCGGGCAATGGCAGTCGCTGCGCGCCAGGGGGCAGCAAAGCGCCGGCAACGCCGCGGCCGCCGTGGGCTCTCGAAGGTGCCGGGAGGGGCCCGAGGCGGGCCCGGAGGGGTGGGACGGGCGTGTCCGTGTTGGGTGTAGGCGGTTGTGAGCTGGGGTTGTGATCGGTGTCGTCCAAACACACGGTTCCTCACATGCGTTTCGCTGTTCAGTAGCTCAGGTGTTGATAACTTGCGTTTCTTAGTTCGGAGCTCGTGAGCGGCTGCACAGGAGCTCCTGGGCTTCTCTGGAGTTTTGCTCTGTGGGAAATCCTGTAAAGCTTTTAAGGAGCATAGTCCATGTTCCCCTGCCTGGTTTGTATCTAATGAACTGCATAAATTCGTAATGAATATGGAAATAACATTAAGATTTGTAGCGTAAAGCAGTACAAAGTAGAAAGGCAAATACTTGGCCTTTGCTGGTAACTTAGAACTTTGCTGGTTGTGAAGGGAAGATCAAAATCCACTCGTGTTTTCACACTGAATTTCTAGCAACTGTCGACTCCTTTCTGAGACCTCGTGTCAATCACCTTACATGTGGGCTTTTATACTTAACTCTACATTAAGGAATTTATGAGTGTTCCAAAGCCCCCTTTGTTAACCACTGGTGAAGATGTAGTGTCTCACAGCCCTTTAGTCCTTATTTGCCATAGAATCTTTTAGTACTGGAAAAGGACTTAAAGATCATACGATCCAATTACTAACCCAGCTGTCCCAAGCTCACTGCCAAACCATGTCCCTAAGCTCCATACAAGTTTTAGTTGTCCAGGGATGGCAATTCAACCCTCTCCCTGGGCAGCCTCTTCCAAGGCCTGATGATCCTTTCAATTAGGATGCTTTTCTTTAATAGTTCATTTCATGTTTTTAAAAAAATTGTATAGATCTTAGCCTAAAAGTGCCCCTTCACTTTCTGAAGTCTAATGAGAGCAGTTTTTGGAGACTGGACTGCACCTACAAAATGCTTTGTTTTAAGAGGATGTTCTAACTTACACCTTGATCATGCATTTATAGATGGTTTTAAAATGTATCACTTTTTTTTAACAAGGAAAGCAATAATGTCATCCTGTAAATAACTAATCATGTTTTCAACAGTTGCTTAGGTGTCTGGAAAGCTGTCTTATTCGCAGACAAGGATGATGAATAACCACTGTTGTGCATATCTACTTTTGTGCCACAGCACTTTTCATTCACAGATCTCAAAGTGATTTTTTTCAGTGACTCAGGCTCTTTCATGACATGTCTTTCTTATAGACAGTTGTGTCAAATGAGTGACTTCTTGCCAATGATTGGCAGAGCTAGTAGGAAATCCCCTCCATGATAGTCTAGAGTTTAGGAAGACAAATATATCTATCTCCTTTGAGATGAAAATGCATCTTATACCACTGTTGTCAATGAGACATTTCTTCTTTGACTGTGTTCACATATAGTAAATGAATTTCTTTTCAATGAGCAGAGGGATAAGTTAGCTGCTTGCTCACTGACATAGTTAGAAACTTTTATTGGAGGTCATTGAATCAGGTTGTTCCCATGAGGTTGTTTTTCAGCATAAGGCATTGTGTGACAAACCCTGGGCCAGAAAAATTACTTTGGGGTGCAGATGAACCAAGTGAGTTAGTCTCCACTATGGCGTTGGATTGTTTGTTTTCAAAAGAACATTTCCCAGCTATGTATGCCAAAATCAGTGCTCTTTGGTGTTGTATTGCTCTTTAACGTGTTTCTAGATGTTTTAGTGAGGTTTTAGTGAGATGTTTTAGTGGCAGAACTATATCAGATATGCCTACAAAATACACACTTGTTGGAATGGGTTGACAGTTCTGCATAGCCCAGCTGGT